>NDXZ01032982.1:2470-13153 GCA_003055125.1 Paykullia maculata
AACTCACACTTTGACTTTAATTTATTTTCTTCTAAGACTTTTTTTGTTTAAATCTTTGCCTTCTTTCTTTTCCAAACTTTAAAACTTAATCAACTTTACTATTCTTTGTGGAAAAAACGCAACAAGTTAAACAAGTGTTTGTTAGCTTCCACCCTCCGCTTGTATAAAAAAAAAAAGTTTAATTTCAGGAAGAACTTAAAAAATATTTATTGTTGTATAATTTTTCTAAATAGATTGGTAAATATTTACCAAAAAGATATAGGAACAAGTACTAGGAAATTATTGCTATAAAAGAAAAGTTAAAAAATGTTTCACCATTACATACATATGTATGATTATAAATACCCACATATATTTGACAACATCCAGTTTCAAAAAAAATATATAGACAATTAGAAATTCTGTTTTCAAGGTCAAACGAGATATTTTGAAATAATTCCTTTTATTTCTATTCTTTTTTAAGAAATATATATCAAAAAAAAATTTGACTCTTATCTTTAACGTCAAATAATGATTTTAAAGGTTATAACAAAATTAATAGCAATAAAAATAGGCAAAAAATTTGTAGTCGGTAAAGCACAAACATATAATACCCTACACCAAACTATTAGTTATGAAATTTGTTTGTGTTAATTTTTAATTGCGATTCCGAAATTAGACATTAGTACGTCAAAGGGCCAGATATTATGTAGAGAAATTGCTTTTAACGAAACTTAAACAGAAGATGACACGAGTTCTGAGCGTTTGATTTTTCGCTAGATCTATCCAAGCTATGATTTGGTAACACTTAACAGAGGCAACAAGGGTAATTATCGATTGGTATTTATTTATGGCGTTTCTAAACAGATATTGATTTCTATTTGTAACGACACTGCAGCCATTATATTGATAATGGGCTCTTCGCAAGTCAGGCACAATGTTTGGATTTTAACAAAACTAAAAAAAAGACTAAGAAAGTGTTAGCAGCTAAGAAAGAACGCATCTAGAATCTCTTTCAACCAAAAATGCTGCTTTGGTACCGTCAGACAAAGACAACAAGGGCCATTATCAATTGTTATTATTTAAGAGTTTCATATTTTAATAATCCTTATTTGAAATGAAATTTGTCTCAATGCCAATATTCCCAACAGTTTTAAGAGCGTTGGGGTATTTTTTGGAAAAACGATTTATACGTAAGTCTGATCTATTATTGCAATGACCACCTCAAAATTTTATATAACAAATTTTTAGTTTTATTTTTGAATGCGAATATTTAAAAGAAAATTATGAGTTATTCCGAAAAAAATATTTGTATGGAAACTAGGCTTAATCGAAGACCATATAAAACTAGAAAAAATTGGATTTATTCGGTTAATACATATTGAAAAATTGCGGCCTGAACTTTGACTACAAGGTTTGCATGGACGGAAAGGCAGGCGAAAGGACATACCTAACGCTAAGACTTGTGATAAAATAGTGTGAGAAAATTCATTTTTTCTGATAGATTATTCTTAAATTATAACCATTTAAATTTTATATCATTTTAGATAAAAAAAAATTAAAAATGAATAGAAATAAAAAAGTCATCCTTAAAATTTTAATAATATTAATATTTAAAAGATTTTTATTTTAAAAATAATATATATTTCCTAAATTCATATTAAAATCTTTGTTTATGATGTTAAGTTCATGGTCACATCCATGTTTTCGTTAACCCCTTATTTTAAACTTTTTTATGGCAACCAAATTGTAACATAATTTTTTAATATCAATTTTTATATACAAATTTCAAGTTAAAATTATGTAACTTTTTTATTGCAGTTGTTATTTTGTTACAAACTCCACAATAAGGATAATAAAAAGAGATATTTTACAATGAGCAAAGTCTGTACATATCTGATTCGTTCTTGCAATAAAATTTTTTAATTGTAGATATAAAATTTCTATTATTTCATTGTATCTATAGTGAACTTATGCCGCAACAACTGAATAATAATGTTATCATAACTGGACCTTATGATTGACAATAAATTTAATTCACGCAACAATAAATCTTTTATGTCTATGACAATCGAATTCCCTTTTTTTACCGAATGAATTAATTTCTAGAAAGTTATTGTTTTCAATGGCTTAATTTAGGTTAAGAAGAAAAGTGTAGGGAAGGCTCACTTGTTGGGGCTCTTTAGGTGTATTCAGTAACACCTAAAAAGAGTAATATTCATAGATGATATCAATAATGAAATGTTAAACAAAACAGAAGAGCAGTAAAAAAATTTATAGACGCGATTTCCTTGAGCTAACTTTTTTCTTTCTACTATTTGCTTTATTCCTATGATGAATCGGCTGATATTCTGTGGTTGTTATTAAGAGATATCTTTTTAATTGTTGTACCCATATTCACTGTGAGTTTCTAAAAGGTGCTTAAGTTTCTTTTAACATATAACGAAAAATTAGAAGCTACGTATACATCGCACACAATTTTCTGCTCACTTGTAAGCCGATTTCGCTAATCAGAGTATTGGCTAAGAGTTTATTTATGAATTTCTAGATGCCAGTAATAAGAGTTTAATTTTAAGTTAATATGAGTTTAGCAGAATGGATAAACAATACATTAAAAATGACACTTGTGCTAACTCCATGCTAAGTTTTTGTTATAAATACGGCCTTAAGTTTTTAATATTAGAATAAATTAATTCTGAAACTGAACTTTGAAGTTGTTAAAAGGCGCTGTCTAATTTTATTACTAATCCAGCAAAACAATTTGAAAAAATTGTTCTATTTTTTAATACATTTCTTTTTAATCTGTTGTTTACATTAAATTTACTGGATTTACAATTGTGCCCCAAAAAATAATATTGAAATTAATTTATTAAAAATGTTTGAAATAAAATTTCAAGGTCAGTTATTAAATAAAAAATTTATATAAAAATATTATTCATACCCAGCAAAAACTGGGTGATGATTTGCTCTTGCTCAATAACATACCGTCTGCATTACTTAGAAGTAGTTTTCTAATAACAAGTTTATGTTGTGAAACCTTATAACTTATTCATGTGATATCAAAAAAGAAATAAATGCTGCATACACTTTGGCCGAAAAAATTGTTAGGAACCACTTTAGTTTGTTGTTATGATTCTCATTTGGGTTAACATTCTTTAAGTATAAGTATTTATATTTTCAACAGAAGTTTATGAATTTCGTGACGGTTTTCAAATCGACTATAAGGTTTTTTCTAAGTGTTTCTGTAAAACGTTAAGTAGAGAAGTAACAACCCTCATTTTCGTTCTTAGGAAGCCGAATGTAAGATATTATTGATATTAAGTTCTGTAAGCCCATACAATCAATTGCATATTTCACTTATGAAATGCAAGTAGTTATATAATATTTTAAAAGCAGTGACCTATTCAATTCTTTATTTGTAATTAAGAGGGCTGCTTTATTTATTATTAGTAAGTAGTTACTAACATTAAAGTAATGACTTCACAAAATCCCCATTTATAAGCGAGGGTGATAATATTTTTTTAGGTCCCTATTTGTAAATGGGCGGGGTATGTACTTGCCTCCAATGACATCGTCCTGTTAAAGTAATGGGTTAAAATACCAAAAGGTATGTAGTGCCACCACTGTATTTTTAACATTTTAACTAATTACAAAGCAACGCAAGTTTTTGCTGGGTATATACCACACTTTAAAGGAGTTTAAACACAGGTTTAAACTGTGTAGCATCCTTAAGTATAAGAGAATTAAATTTATTCAATGCAATAACTAATAATATAATATTTTTTTTCAAGTGCTTTTTTTAATAAATTTAGAAAAAAAAAACTTGTTCTATTGGACAATTGGTATAACTCTAAGTAAAAAGTTTTTAAGTCCCTTAAATTTTGATACGTTACCTAAATGATCTTAAGACTACAAATATAGAAAAATTGTAAATAAAGCACATTATTTTGATTTCACTTACCTATTATTTGAAGAAAAAATATAAATCCACAGTTTCTTGAGTCATAAATATTCCAGTAAGTTCTTTATAAGTTTTTCTATATGCTCTATTTATTTTAATACGTTTATCCCTAAAAACAATTTATATTTTTTCCAATTCTTCAAAAAATATCAAACAATTGCTGTTTTATACTTTAAATACAAAAAAAAAACAAAGAAAATAAGACAATATGGTTCGGCTGTTTTAATGGCACGCGTCAAAAATGCACTTAACCATTGTTTTATGATAATGAACATGTTGCAGAGTGTGAACAGATCATCGAAATGCAATTGTTAATTGAAATACATTCAAAGGAACCATCAATCTTTGAGTAATATATTACACTTTCACTTTTGGCTGCATGTATTTTAAATTAAGACAAATTTCAATTTTATGAATCTTTTAATTATGAATTATTTTTCTTTTTTTTAACAACACACTTAAGAGTTTTTATTTTAAAAGTGATATTAATGATTTTTTATTTTTATTTTTATCCGATTTTTTAAACATTTATGCTTAAGATTATTAATTATGACTTTTTCAAATGTTAATTACCAAACATTTAATTCTTTCTTTCAGAAAAAACTTTTCTTTGTGCTCAAATTTTCTTTTAAATTTTTATTTTTCTTCTTCGAAATTTTTCTTGTGAAGTGTGTTTATTTTTAAACATTAAAATTTTACTCGTAGGGTTGGGGTTTTTTATGACTTTGTTGTTTAAGATCTTTAAAAATAACGACAATTTTAATTTTTTTTTTTTGTTTTTTCAAATTAAGAAAATTTGGCCTAAATTTTGTGCTTTATTTTCGATGCCAGAAGTAGAATGTAACTTTTTAGGAATTTTTATTCTGCTTTAGTTGTTAAGATAAAATATATTTCCTTTATTTCAACTTTTGAAATATATTTATGTATATTCGGCTAAACCAAAGAAGAAAAAAAACGAACAAAGAAAAACAAAACACTTTTACTCTTAAACACACGCAGTTTTTATTAATTTTTACTTCTCATACAACTCTAACGATACGAAAGGGGGACTTTGTGTAACAAACTGATTTTCTTTTAGTATGTCAAATACACGCACACATGTGACAAAACGTCAAACTTTATCCACGCACTCAAATACACATGTCAATATATAGCAGAATAAGTAAGAAACGTGTCAACAACCAAACGACCGAACGACCGACAATCTTAGGAAACAAAACACACCGACATACCGTTTTAATGCTTTTTCTGTCACTTACATTGAACCATCTTTAGCACGAGAAATCATTTATGCCGCCAAAGGCCCTTTTCACAGCTTCGGCATGAGAGAAAACATCAGGTTTCTATGTTTTCTTTAATATTATTTACCGTTACTATTTTTATTTTTTATTTAATTAATTTTCTTTTTCACTTTCGATTTTCCACTTAATTTTTTTCATTTTGAATAGATTTTTTCAATCTTTCTCATTTTTACTGTGTGTTGTGAAAACAATTTTTTTTCAAATTACTAGCGACGACACCATTCTTTCTTGCCACTACTAAAGTTGTACTAAATTTTGTTGTTGCTATTGTTGTTGTTGCTGATTTTAATAATTTTCAAATATACACTTTAAGCACACACATCGGTACACACACGCATTTGTGGACTCGAGGCGACGCAAAATTTGAGTTTTGTAAACGGTCGACGCGTATTCGATTCTTTGTTTGTAATTGAACTGATGTTGCTGAAACGACACACGAATATCAACTGAGATAGTAAAATCTTGGAGCAGATACTTTTTGATATCAGTCGCATGTGTCGTATTGTGTTGATGGCAGCAAAATACAGCAGCAACAACAATAACGCCGCCACCACCTCACCATCAACGAGAACAAAATGAACAAGAAAAATATTCGTCATATGTTTAGTGCTGGGCCATCGTCGTTGTGGAGTCGTCATAACTTCGTATGTATTGTGTTTGTTTTGTTGTGATGTTATAAGTGAGGGATGTTGATGATGATGTTGTTTTTAATGTTGAACCAGCAACATATTGCAAGCATTAAAATTCTTATTGGTATTTAGAAGAGAGTGCGCGAAATAAACTGCAAAGAGAGAGAGAGAGAAAATAAATTTTTTTAAGTATTATGTTGCCTAAACATTGCTTTAATAAAACATATTAAGTGGACTTTATTTAGGCACGTATTCACAATTTAAAACGAAATGTTGCCTAAATTTAACAAATAAAAAGGCAATAATGATATCCCATTCTATTAGTTACCTACTATGATTCCATGACAGGAAATTAATTTTATATTGTAAAAATTAAATTAAAAACATTCTATTCGCTTTTAAAAGGCACATATTTGCCAAAAATATAAAAAAAACAGCAATTTACACACTATGTATTAATGCAATCAGTTAATTGGTAACCACTTGTACCAATCTTGTTTAGATATATTTTTGCCAGTCGGCATCAACATTAATTACTTCTTCGCCTCACTTCTAATCCATCATGATACTTTAAAGTTGTAACGAATTAGAGTAAATTTCATGTCAGCAACATGTGGGTGGGTGTTTTTCTTACTTAAGATCCTCTAACGATCTTTTAACACATATTATTAAGCAATTATTGCCAAAATTTACACAGAGCAATCAAGATTGAATACTTGACTTTATCATGTAGCTTTTTTATACCCTTCACCACAAGTGGCAAGGGTATATATAGGTTTGTCATTCCGTTTGTAATTTCTACAATATTCAGTTTCGACCCAATAAAGTGTTTATATTTTAAATCCTTATATAACTATAGGGAAGTCGATTTAGCCATATCCGTCTGTTAGTCTTTGTGTCTGTCCGTCTGTTGAAATCAACTTTTCTCAGCTCCCCGATGTCGTACAGACCCGTTACTGGTATCAGAAGATCAGAAATTTCCCTAAATTCCCAGAAATTTCTTGCTATTGAAAATCACCAATCCGACAATTAATAAGACAGAAGCAAAATTATTTTTTAAACAAAAATTATTATATTTCTGTGTAAGACATGCCTCTGAGAAATTTAAAAAAGATTTTCTAATTGGTTCAGAATCAGCAACGATATGGGCGAAAAACCTATATGGACTAAAAGTAATATCATAAAAAAATCAAGTTTACTTAGACTTTAAACACCTTTCGGACATGTAAATACATACGTACATACATACATATGTATATACACACATACATACAAACATACATAAACACATGTAGTGAAGGGTATATAAGATTTTGGCACTACCGAATGTAGTGCTCTTACTTGTCTTTTATTGACAATTTCTTTTATAATATTAAATTTTTAATAAATATCTTTGTCTCTCTGTAGGGGTTCTAATCTCTTAACAAACCTGTACTCGTTAATAGGCAAACTCTAACATATGTAAAGCAACAATGTTGCCAGTGGAAGGTAATTTTAGTGCCCTTCTTGATATGTATTATTATTAAGAGGTTTGGTGGTTAAATGAGTTTCTTTTCGCAATCCATTAAAAAAATTTCAATCTATTATCTATTATGTTCGTTTCAACTTGGCACAATTTGTTTGCCTAGTTTTGTTGAGCAACAATGTTGTTGCGGTATAGCTGCCTTGTTTTAAAGGGGTACATAAGAAATTTTTATTATTTCTATGTTGTGTATGCATTTTTTATGGTTTTTAGCTTTTTTATTTAACTATAAAATGAAATTTGTGAGGTTGTTTTAATTTTTTTTTTTGTATTTTTCACTTTTTTGTGGAGAAAAGAGTTTTTTCATCTTGCCTTTTAGAAATATGTAAGTGTAAGTATATGTGTATAGGTTGAGTATAGATTTCATGAATATGATGGCGCCACAACATCCGTTTTTGCCGGGTGTGGTGGAATAAAAAGTAGGCATAAACGCCATGATAATGAGGACGTTGATGATTACGATGTTTTTCTTTTTTAAACTTTAGAAAAATATACATTCATTTTATTTGATTCTTGTACAAGTATGAGTGTAATTTCTTTTTAAATAAGTGTGTTTACTAATTTTTTTTGCTATAAAATTGTTATTCTTTTATATAGATACATGTGTAAACATACAGTAAATTAAATTTTGCACTTTATTTGGCCGGCTATCTATTGTTATTAATATTAAATAAAAAGGTCATAAATTATGATCTGAATGGTTTGATATTATTCGAAAAAGAGCCGGAAACAAATCATATGCTCAATATTTACTAATTGCCCTAAAGTAGATGAAATCAAATATGTTACATGAAATAGAGCATGTAAAAACCTTTTGTATGTTTGTCTTTATTGTGTGTGTAGTTGTATGCTGTTATGGTGGGTGTTTAAATATTTGTTGCTTATGATTGAAAACTGCTTAAGGCACTTTTCTTTAAGACGTTTTGTAACAACAATATGTTTGTTTTTATCTCTTAACTTTAACATAGCTTTCATGTACCTTTTTCTTCTAGTAAAAGGTCTTGTTATCTTGTGGCAAGTTGTAATGTATACATGTATGTATTTAAAGTAACAGTTTTCCATTTAAATTAAATCATTTTCATCACTAAATGTTGTAAGATATTTAGGTAAGGGGTAACTACATATGTATAAACATACATTTATACTGACTTATATATTCTTAACATATTTTAACACATTTTACACACTTTTACCCTTCAACACTTACCCGAAATTTACTATTTTATTAAATTGAATAAAAATAAAATATAAGTACATATATAACAAGTAAGAGCGCTATATTTGTCTGGGCCAAATCTTATATACCCTTCACCATGGAGAGTAAATATATATTTTTTAAATATATCTGTAGTATATCTTAAGGCTGAAAAAAAATAATTTTTTGTGTCAAAAAAAAATAAACTTAGAAAATAAACGAGGCAATCGCCTTTTTTTGCTTATATCTCAGCCGGTTATTGATGGATCTTGCCAGTTTTCAATACCGATTTTCTCGAAAGTATTTCCAAAAGTTTTATACCACATACAACCCTATGTGACCTATGGGAGCTACGTAAACTTGATTTCAACCAACACACGGACAGACGGACAGACGGATAGACGGACAGACGAACAGACGGACATGGCTAAATCAACTTCCCTATCTATAAGGATCCAGAATATATATACTTGATAGGGTCGCAAATGAATATTGAAGAAATTACAAACGGAATGACAAACCTATATATACCCTTACCACATGTGTGAAGGGTATAAAAAGAGCAACACAAAACCGAATTAAGGACAAGATGAAAAAATAATAGTAGACATACAGAGATTTTTTTTAAAATAAGAAATAAAAAAACTTCATTATTTTAAGCAATATTTGATCTAATTGACTTTAATCTTTCTGATGAAAAAAAATCATTTCATATGAAAATTTCAAAGATTTCGAACTTTAAATGTTTATTTTTAAATAAGCTTTTTAATTTAATAAATTTATTTACTTTCAATTTCAGACAGAATTTAACACTAGTAGACAGAGAGAAATTAAACGTTTTATAATCACAAAAATATCTACAGCAATTAAGCTTATAGAAAACCTTACTCTAGTTTTTTCTGGATGGAGTACCAAAAAATGTTTAAATTTGATTCTGAAAATATAGAAATCATGTTCAATTCCCATTTCATACTTACAGATAAAGATAGAAAATTTTTTATCAAAAATATGGAAAGAAGAGAAACTGGCGGGAACTGTCGTTACTGCTCTACTTTAATAAATGTAAGGCATTATTTCAATATGAAACGATATTTTAACAAAATTAGTACAATAAACTATCTCTTTTATGGGGTAAGTTTATCAATTTACAAAAAAACAGAGAGACCATTAATTCTAACCTCTAAAGTTATTAGCAAACTGCATTAACCAAAAATCATTAATTTTGAATATAAAACATAATCAGAAGAATAAAGTTATGATGTTTGTTAAAATTTATTATGCACAGATATGACTAAGACAAACTTTTGTATGTTTTGAAATTATTATTTTAAAAAAGTATCAATATGTAACTGATTTCTTTCTATGCGTTCCCACATGCCACGCGTCTAGTTTTATGTTTCTAAAAATGTATTCATTTTTAATATTTTGGAGAATTCATAAAGTATCAATAGAAGTTGGAAAAAGTACCATTAACTTCTTCATTTTTTATACAACTTTTACATTTATAAATAATTTATAATTTACACATCGATGAAAATAGCGATAAAATCATGTTTTGCTTCTTTAACAATTTAATTTCGAGCAGGTGTTACTCAAACCCAAAGCAGCAAAATCTTATTACTCGCTTCCCACTTTATTTTAGAGGAGCATTATTATCATATAAAATAAGCCACTTTCTACATAAGTTTGGAACTTAAACTATTTATAAAACAGTTATAAAATTTTAAATACAATATTAGAATGGCGTTTGAATCCCTTATTTTGTATACTTGCTTCAAAAAAAAAAATGCTGGTAGGTATACAAAATTCGACCCAGCCGCATTAAGTTTCCCAATTTGGTTTTTTTTTACTAGCACAATATAAGCATCTCAAATTGATTTGTTTTGAAAATGACAAGTAGGATTGAGGATCATCTACAAGCAAAACAACTAACGTCGCATTTAATTGAATTTAAATGATTATCAAAATCACATTTTAAATTTTACTTTCCAGTGGACTAAATACATCCGCCATTTGTTACAATTATAAATCTATAAATGCTATTTGTTGGATTTCCTATTAGCCCTTAAATAGAATTAAAAAAAAAAAAATTTTTC
>NDXZ01032984.1:0-17691 GCA_003055125.1 Paykullia maculata
CAGTGCTGCCAGCCCGAAAAACTTAATTCATAAAAAATCACCCTTTATTAATTTAAAACAAAATATTTTTTTTACTGTAAAATTTTCTTTTTTAATAAATATTTAATGTATTTTTTAAAGAATAAATTTCTTTTCTAATTTTGTTATAAATGTTTCTAAAAATAGGGTTTCGCATAACGAACGTTTTGGTTACACATCCATGTATTTTTAATACAAACTTATACTAATAAGGATCTCGTTGGACAAATATTTGTAATCCCTGGAACGTATCTATTTATTTTCAGTAGAATACCATACTAATATTGAGCTCGCTATACAAATATTCGATATATGTCCACTTTCACAGAACGTATCCTATTCGTAAATCGGAGGTCACATGTATTAGCTAAAAAATACGCACAATATCCACATGAAATGAAACAAAGACATTAAAGATCTAAATAAAAGCATTCATACATACATATGTACATACATACATATATACATAATTGAAAATTACTTTTAAAATATTGTTTCGTTGGCACTTCTCACATATAACGACAATTTTAGCATCCAATAAGAAAGAGTAAATAAGAAAACATTTTTTTTGTCTTATTAAGTTTTTAGATTAAAAAATAAGTATAAAAACGCATTTATGTACTTAAACAATACCAACTAAATTTTGGGCTATACCGAAAAATAATTTTAGGCATATTGTAACATAAAACCTGTCTATAATACAGAATGATAGCACCATATAAAGAAAAGAAGAAAAAAAAAACCAATCAAACGAACACACAAACGCATATGGGCCTTACAAATTTAAAGCAATAAAACCATTTCTGCCAACCTTAAATGTTTCATTTTGTTTTCGTTGTATTTTTGTCAAGATCAAGAAAGTTCGCATGCAACCAAGTGAAAGTTGTTGCTTTTTTGTTTTTTATTTTTAACTTTTGTGTTTAAATTTTCAAAAAAAAAGCAGTACTGATGAGTTAACAAGCATAAAATTGATATGTAATACATACATACGCCTTTATTTAAAATATGAGAAAATTCATGACAACAATGTTTCAAAATTATACTCCTAATATTCTTTAGACCAGTGGTGCCCTTTCCATGCATATATATGTATATACATATTTACCCCCATATTCATAAACAAATTATAAATTTATCAAAGGTTTATAAAACAAACTTTGTAATATAAAAATTTCGTTTAATAAACCTTCAATAAAGTTAAAAATTTATTATAACATAAAACGGTAAATAAAAAAAATAATAACAACAACAAAAAAGATAAATTTGTACTTTGCACTGCTTTCAATAATGGGTGCGAAATTCAAATCTTGTTTAGCTAAAAAGGTTAAGCCTTAACATTTAACTTAACATGCAATACAATATTATTTAAATGACCACATCGGCTGCCCCGACAGTTACCCATCTTGATTTAGCTTTAAGAATTGATGCACAAACTAAACTGGAGGCTGGAAAATATAGTTGTAAATTTCTGTAATATTTAATATAAGTATTGATATGTATTTGTTAGTAGCCTTTAAATCTGTTGCATCTTTATTCTTAACCAATGTTTAAATTCATTAAAGGTTTATAAAACAAATTTTTAATAAAAAAAAATTGCTATATAAACCTATTATACCTTCAATAAACCTCATGGTTTACGATATGTTTAACAGTTTTTATTAAGTATGGAATACTAAAGAATGTTTTTGCTTTTAGAACTTTTTTTTTTAAATCAAACAAATAAAATATGTAATAAACATTGCATATAAAAAACTGTAAGCACAAAAAACTTGAACATTAAAGTAGTATGTTTTTTTTATTATTAGAACAAAATGGCTAATTTTTTATATTAATTAAACTAAATAAAAAAGAAAATAGATTTGTCGAGGTTTTAAAAAAATGTTTTTGGCAAATAAACACAGTGAGTGTACTTAGAAGACTTGAAAACCTTTGAATATTTTAACATAAAAAATAAGTTTAAAAAAACAAAAGGGCTTAAAATAACAAATTTTCTTTTATAATTAGATAAACATACATACATACATAAATTACTAAAATGTTTGGCAACAAAAAATATGTAAATACCTATAGAAATGCATTAATTAACTTTAAAAATGTCATAAATATGAATAAGACCTACAAAAGTAAATTACGTTATAATGATTAAATATTACTTTAATTATTTAAATTGTTGACATCTTATAGAGACGGAATTGAATACATATGTAATGAATTCTTACATACATATGTATTTATATGCAATGTACATTAATTAAAGGTGAAGGTGACTGATTGATTGATTCATCATCGCACAGTCCAAACGGATAGAGCTAGAGACTTGAAATTTAGACTGTGGGTTAGTCTCACGTTGTATAGATTCACTAAGAAGAGATTTTTGGAAATTCAAATATTTAGGGGGTAAAAAAGGGTAAAAAAGGGAAAAATCGGTAACCTTCTATCTTCTAAACCAAGCAAGATAAAAACAAAATTTAATAGGCATTGTATCCCACTCAAAAAATAAGCAGACAAGTGTATGGTACTTTTTTGGGGCCGTTATACCTAACTACTAAACCAATAAACATAGAGACATAATATAAACTACGTTCGTCGCTTCTCTAAAATTAAAAAATACATTTTCGGTACTTTTTAAAATTCAAACGTATAAGGATACAAACGGAGAAAAACGGGAAGCGTCAATTAGTAAAAAACTGATCCGAATTAAAAAAATTTAAGGGGCAGAAAAAAGGGGGGTATGGGGTAGCGAAGCAGATTGGGTCCATCTAGTTACATATAATTTAAGTTAATGTTGCCTCTGTCAGGGGATTTGTGTTGCCGAAAAAATTGGTACTTATTTAAAGGCATGTAGGTATTAACATTTTAAAATTTTTGTTGCCTAGTAAATTACCAACAGCGGAGGTTTTTATCCGTTAACTAAAAAAATTGTTGGATGTTTTAAAATGTAAATAGCCTATGAGGTGTGAATAATGCCAGGATATTCCCCACGAAAATTTGAGTAAAACTTAAAAAAATTAAGCATTTAAAATTGCCCGCTTCTCTTAATATAAACGCCAAAGTGACCAACAGTTTACCATATCGCACCCTAAATACTTAAGGGTCACAACTCAAAATTTTTCAAAAATGACTTTTTTTCATAAATTAATTTTCATTTCAGATCTTTAGCTACTTACAAAATTTCATTCTCATCACTATCTTTTTTAACTGGAAAAATCCCGTTATGTCTGTTTTTATGTTACTTGCATTGCTTCTGCACGATTAACTAAAGAGAATTATTTTTAGTTGAGTCAATCTGCTTAAGCACAACTGATTACTTTTGTTACGTATAAAGGGAGTTATTTTGAGTTTCGCCCCTATTGTTGTAAAAAGTGATAAATTTTGTGGTGCATTATTTTGCATTGCGCTTCTTTAATTGAAAAAGGTGAGTTTAATTGAATGTAGTATTTTTTTATGCGCCTTTTTTGATGAAATAATCGCGATTGTCGAAAGTTTTATCAAAAATTGTCATATTTTAAAATAGAAAACAAATAAAATGTTAATTATATTTGGATTAGCCATTTGTTTGTTTGCCTATTGCGAATTCCTTTTGTAAAATCTTGCATTATTTTCAATGCAAAATTTAATTTTTCTCTATTAAAATATTATAATTAGCTATTTTGAAATGTACTTTGTGCTACTTTAATTTGTAATTACATGAATAGGGCTTTAATTTAAAATACTTATGTTTCAATAAAAACATGCATTAATATTATTTTTGTGAATTTTCTTATTTTTCTGTTTGCTATTCAGTTGAAAAATAGAAAATTTAAAAAATTAAAGCATTTTATCAGTTAAAGAGGCACAACTTGAGATAGTATCACTAGTCAAACGAAAAAATTTCAGTTAAAAGATCATAACTCAAAAATATATTTTATTTCCACAAATGCAATATAAGATTGAAAAAGGCATAGCAAAAGTTTCTTCAAATTGGACTTTTTCATAAGGGAACTAATTTTTTTTTTAAATATTAGCACCATTTTTACATAAACAGTTTCTTGGCTCTTCTGAAAATTTAAGAGTTTTGAGTTGTGACCCTTTAGTATTTAGGGAGCGATATGTATAATTAAAATTCATTAAAAACAGTTCCATATATCAGTTTCCTTAATGAAACTAGCAAGCTGACGTTCTTTTGCATTAACAATTTCGAAATTTCATACAAAATTTGTTGTATTCCTTTGAGGTTGTATCTGGCGCTATTGGTTTGAATCTTACTTTATTGAGGAGTCTTGTAAACTTAATTATTACATTTGCTTTTTTTAATTCTTGCCTAGGTAGGTACCTATAGAAATATTTATTTTTATTTGTAATAATTGAATAAATAACTTAACAAGAGCGCCATATGCGACTGTATGTATGTCCGAAAGGTAATTTAAGTCTTAAGCCCATATTTTATATGGAAATAGGTATATACTTAATAAATATACCTATACTAATATACCTATGTACATAAATCCTATATATGTTTGTATGTATAATATTAAAAAATTAATTTATATTTATGTTAATTGAAGCAAAAATTTAAAAAAGTAAGTTTACCGACCGACCCTATTCGAGTGGTTCAACTAGTGGTAAAAAATAAAAAATATGCGACAATTCGCTCTCCATATTTTATGACACTTAAGAGTGATTATTGATCATTTTTTCAATTACATTCGCAAATAAATTTCTCAAAGTTAAGAAATTGTCCCAAAATTAAATTCAAATAATTGTCTGAATAGAAAAAGGTCGACTATTTAATGTTGTTATTTAGGCCATTTATGGATTTGTATTATGAAACTGTTAATAAATGAACGGGGGAAAAAAAAAATTTCAGAAACATATTTCAGTTGTAAGGTATACAACAACGTTATTTAATATCATCAGACAGTAAAATATCAATATTGCGTATTCAAAAAGTTAACATTTCGTGGACACATTTTTGTTTTGTCAAAACTCAACAAAAATGCTTAAAAATAATAGCAAATACAACTGTACAACCCCTTCGTACATTTAAATGTACAATTAAACAAAATTTATAAAAAATGTATTACGTTTTATAGGAAAAAAAGTTAAACATATTGAAACTTACCACTGAGGATTGGCATAAAGCCATTTGCATCTTTTTTTCTGCCAGTTTGATGCTGTTGCAATTTTATCTCACTTGCAATAAAATATAAATAAACTAAGTTACGGACGCAGCAATTGATGCAAAATAATTAAAAGATATTTTTCTTTCTTTACGAATAAATTCTATTGTTTAATTTTATTTAGCGGTGTTTTTCTTGTCTCCACTATTGACCGAGATTTAATCATGCAACAAGCAGCATAACATATGGCTAAGATTTAAAATTGTAGGAAGAAAAACACCAACCCAACCAACAACAAACATTAGTTAAAAGGGGGGCAATGACAACAATAACAAGACAGCAGTCGTTTAGAAAGAGATACAAATGCGCAGAAAATTACTAAATTAGTTATTTATAATTAATACACACATGAAGGTAGTAAAAAATTAAATTTTTATAAACACTACAAATTAGGTAATATTTCACTAATTTTTTTAACTTTTTAATAATTAGTTAAAAGAACCAAAGCCAATTTGTTCAACAACAACGTTCGCCCTTCTACAAATTAACTTTACGAATGAATGCAATTTACTTAAATTTTACTCAACACAGCTGTATAATTAAGTACTTTTCTCTACTTTTTTCAATTAGTACTATAAAAGAGAAAACGATTCTCTCAAAGCTCTTAAAAATAAGCATTTTAAGAGAACAATCAGCGCAGTTTGTAAATTGACGGTGTTTTTTGGTAATTTTCATAATTATTTTTAAATAATTCTTGTGTTTTTATAAAATTAATAAAGTTAATTACTCCTAATTTTTGCACTCATGTAAAAATGTAACATTTTCTATCTATCTAGCCGTCTCTTTTACGCTAACCAAACACACCTGCAATTGTTTAATGTATTAGTAAAAAATAATTTTTTTAGTTCACAATGACACTACAAAAATTCTTAATTGTTTGTCCTTAAACAATTCTACATAAAAAACGTAAATGAACGAGCACATGTCATTTCCTTTGCCGCAATGACCAACACAGAGTCCTCGTTCATTTCAAACGCTTCACGAGATCAACGCAAAGCTAATTCTGGCAGTGAAATGAGGTGCTTATATACTTGCATAGGGATTTTATTTGGTTGGCACAAACACATACACTGACATTTGCGCATAAACTCATGTTTATTGGAGTGCGTGTGTGTACGTAGAATGTGGGTTGTTTTTACTACTTTTGTGTGAGCAATTTATCTCTAATTTAGTAAAAATATCTTACAATTAAACAATTAATTCTTAAAATTTATTGTAATTAACAGAAACTGGGATCATTAAGAAGTTATTAGATATTAATTAATTATGTTAAAAACCAGAAACAATCTGTATTTTCTGCCATCTCTTTTAGTCATGTAGATTTTGATATAAAAGAAAGTATGTGATTCAGTTATGTTTGCCTGCTCTCGTTCGCCAGGGATGGAAAATTAAAAAACCGAATTTAAAAAACAAATTCTCTAGTTAAGTAACTAGTTGTACCTTTTCGGTGCATATACATATGTTATAAGATACGGAAATGGTAAAGTAACAGTACGGAACTATTAGTTTAAACAATTGTATCTTTTTGCTTATTTTGGGGAAAGTTTGTCAACTCAGCGATAGCTGATAGCTGATACTTGTTTTATATAGAAAATTTATTATTTATTATTAGAAGATTAATATTAATTATTTTTGTTTTAGTAAGTGTGGTTTTTTTAACTCTTTTAGAACGAAAGGTTTTAGGTTATATTCAAATTCGAAAAGGTCCTAATAAAGTATTTTAAAATTTCAATAGAAATAGTAACTATATATTTTAATAAGATTGACAAAGAATACAAATTAAAATTTTATGTAGTATGAACATACATTAGGGTGAGTCGCTATGTATGGATGCCAATAAAAAAAATCATCATAAGTCTAAAACGATTTTCGATAGATACGGTAAATGCGGTTTTGATTTTTTCCGCCTATTGACTACAACAGCAACGCATTGGGAAACATAACACATTAATTCAATTTAAAGGGTTGCATTACAAACTGCAATGCTACCTACATGCCCTTTGGAAGTAAGCTTATGTTTTTCTTTCTGTTTTTCTGTTGAAAGCCTTTTATTTTATTAATATTAAGTTACTATCCCCCATACGTATAATGAAAATTTAGCTACAGCTTATACATTTCACACAACTATCTGCTCACTTGCAAGCCGATTAGGCTAAGCAGGGTGTTGGCAAAAAGTTCATTTATAATGAATATCTAGCAGCTAATAATAAGAGTTTAATTTTAAGTTAACATGAGTTTAGCAATATGGATAAAAATATACATTAAAAATGACACTTATGCTAACTCCATGCCAATTTTTCATTATACACATAGCCGTATTATATGTATTACAAATTAATATAAAAAAATTCATAAAAATGTAAGAAATTAAATCAACCCATTTACTATTAGAAAAGCTCTGCTTGATTCAAATCTACCAAAATATCTATTTTTTGTTTTTTATTTCTTAAGATGAAAACCACGGTATTTAAAGCATTTTCAGATTTTAAAATTTTGTTTGAGGATAGCTAACCTTTTGATGGATGGATTTTATTTTAACTTGGTTATTTTCATTCATACATATGTACATTAACTTGAAATACATTTATAAACACATTTTTTTTTTTTAATTACTAGAAATAATATTTTTTATTTGTTATCCTTAAGCTAGCATGTACATAAAAGTATATAAAAAATAACAATTTGATTAAAAATATGTGTGTGTCATTCAACTAAATTTTAATAAAGTTCATCCAAAATACTAACCACGTTCACAAATAATTTCCACAGCATTGGGTTCCATTAAAGTCGACTCTAAGCAGCGATGTACAGCAGATCCCAAAATTTCATCCAACAAAAAATTGATTAAGCTTAAAACAAACAAAATAAAATTTAATGTTATCCATAACATTGTTACTTTAAAAACTTACTTTTCATCTTTGACAAAACGCCACAGATTCATTTGTAAATAATGAGTATCCACTTGTATCTGTTGTAAACCGAATTTACTAAAAGTACGCAAACGTACACATTCCAATAAAGTCTGTAAGTTAAAAGACAATGTACCTGGGACAAGATATTGTTACTTTTCGATAAATTACCTTTAAACCGATTTTAATGATGCCGGTAACAATCGACACCTTAGAAAACTCAACAGATGTAAAAATGTCGATTCTTTCTGAAAACAAGCGATGAATATTGGAAACATACGAAGATTCCAATTGGGATGGTGTATAATTTGACCAATTTGAGCGAAACTGTTGCTTAGAATTGGTTAGATTACTAAAATGTGTTTTACGGCTAGAATCACTGCTAGCTGTTGTCCTTACTGTTGAAGTGTAATCGTATAAACTGGCCACCACCGTTTCAATCGATGATAATTCTTCGACTACTCGCTTCATAACTGCCCTTACTGTTCTAGGTTCCAAACAGTTAAGCCAATCGCGAGTTTCTACACTTTTACGTAACATTTGTGATATATTAAGGCCTTGCAGGCGAACAAAGGTATCTAGCAGACTTTGGGCAGTCTCACGCATTTCAGCACATATTTCGGTTTCATGGGTTAAGGTAGCACTATTCTCCGAATCAATTTCATATAAATCATCGGCTAAAGAAATCTTAAAGAAAAATAAAAGTCAACATGTCAATCTTATATATTAGTTATCAAAGCTTTTTTTAAGCGCTTTTTATTATTACCAATAAATGAACGCCATTTTGTTCCATTTCCAAACAGGTTTTCGATAAAACCAAAAGTAAGTTTGGCGGACTTGACGTAGAAGAATCGCCAAATGAACTCATAACCTTTGAAATGTGACGTAAAAATCCAATAAGTAAATTTTCTCGTATACCTTCGACACACAAAGTACCCTTATAATCAGATTTGATATTGAAGGACCAATCGGTTTGCAGAAATACTAACAAGTCCTGTAAAACGCCCTTGACCTTTTCGACCAATGACACATATAGATTTGTAATCAAATCGTTTAAGTTACCACCAGATGTTGTATCACTTTTAGCTGAAACCAATGAAAGTCTCACCGAACTAAGACTATCGGAAAAATGGTCTCTGAGATTTTTGGAATGTGCATCGCACAACTGATGTGCTGCTGAAATTATAATATCAACAGTACTGCGCTGTATTTCGATACCACGACATATATTTCTCATGGCTAGCAGTCGACGGTGCAGGCGATCTAAGGCTCTTAACATAACCTGAGTGTCACCAAATCCCACGTCTGATTCAACTCGATCCTGGACCAAAGTCAAGTATTTATCAATGTTAACATTAAGAAAAAGATTCAGTTCTTTTAGAGCATGTTCCTGGAAATCATCCCTTTCATTCTCATAATTTTTGGCAACAAACATATCAAAATATGAAGTCACTACCAAAGTTAGGTCACTTAGGAAACCTTCAATACCCATATCGACAAATTCTATCATGTCACGCTCTGTCTGATCTTGCAACATAACGATCTGTTCATGTAATCGCTTTGAGGCACAGTTCAACATTTCCGTCGCCATATCGGGTGCCTTTTCATCTAACTGCAACAGTAACTCGCCAAATTCGGTAAGAGATTGTGCCGTCTTCCCAGCTCTTTGAAATTCCTGCCTTAAATGATGTTTCAAATCCTTCATTATAATGTCACAATCTTTGCGTATACCCTCAAATGATGGCTGGTAACCATATTGCTCGAAAACTTTTTGAGCATGTTTATAATCTTGCACTGCCTGTACATAATTTTGATCCTCTATCAAGGTCTTTAGCTTGGCCGGTAAGGAAGATAAAAATTGCAAACGCTTAAGCAAAGAATGCTTCTCGGAAAGTTTACATAATTGCGATCGGGTACCTTGTAACGTCCCCGTTATTTGTTCGCTAAATGTAGTTATCGTACTCATTTTATCCTTAAGTAAATTCATATCCGTTTCCATTTGTTTAAAATCGTTTTTCATTTTCCTTATGGTGTCAGTGGCAGATATAAATTTATTGTAATTTTCATATACTAAAGTTTGCATATCTGAATGTAAAGTTTGTGTATCCTTTACTACAGCCGCTTCGGTATCCATTATTTGTTTTAAGGAACAATCCTGTTAAAAATAAGGTACAACTTCATACATACATATATGTAGCATGTATAGACTTTTGAGTAATTGCACTTAAGCCATATCGTACCTGTAAGAGTTTTTCCAAATATTTCTCCGCATCAAATGTGGAGCTATCCATATCATATGGATTTTGCACGTTGTTGGCCATGTTTATTAAGTAAGTATATTTGTTAATCTTTGCCACAACAAAGGATGTAAATAAAAGATCTAAAAAAACAATGAACGTTTTAATGTTTATATGTAAATTCATTCACTTTGAATTAATGACACATATGTTTAATTCCCATTTCCGTTTAAGTGAGATACCTGAGCTACCCTAAAATGGCTCGATTAATTAAACAAATATATAAATAAAAAAAATTTAGTTGGAGTTCTTTTTCGTTAAAAATATATATGAACGTGTTGTAAACACATAATAAATATTTTTTCTTCATTGTAAGCTTACGTGTGTTTGATGGTATGCTTAGGGATTAAAATAAGTGAGTTTTTCTTACTAATTCTAAACAATAGTCAAAGGCATTATTTCGCCCCTAGCTGTTATTTATTGCCAATATGAAGTTTACAATCTTTTGGTGTATTTTGCATACATAAAATATATATATATATTTATAAAATAAAAATGTGGCATCACTCGCTTTAAAGAGAAGAAAAATTAAAGAACAGATATGTTTTTACAATTTAGTGACATTAGTTGACATATGAAACTACATACAAATATATATGTATGTATTTATTTATTGTGTCCTTTATTTGCGTGCATTGACCACTTAAGAGGAATAAATCTTTTGTTTTTGTAAAGAAATTTTGGTTACAACTCTTAACGATCAAAGTGAATATAAATTGTTATAAGATATTATTTAAACAATGGTTCATTTAACACAAGCTTCTCTGGAGGAAGTAATTAAAACTGATAAATCGTTGAATATTGCCGCAGAACAAATAGCGAGAGGTACAATAAAAATTTACAATGTGTTGGGGAATGAAATATAAATATTATAATAATTATAACTTTAAATATTAATTTTGTTTACAGATATAGAAAATAAGTCCTATGAAGTTGTGAATTTATGTGAAAGTCTTAACTTTGCTTTAACTTCAAACAATGTGGAGCAACGTGTCCAGGGCACTTTGCTTCTTTCACGTGTTTTAGGTAAATTGTCAAAGGATCAACTAAATGTCGAGCAATGTGAAGTTTTAGCCAATTTTTTTGCTGCGCGTTTAAAAGATCATCATAATGTCATACCTGCCATTATAGAAGGGATAGATGCTTTAGTCCACATGAAAAAGTTTGCTGGCAAATGTTTAGTGGTGATATTACAAAGTTTTTTCCTGAATACAACTTGTCAGTCGCAATTGCGTAGCGATCGCTTTAGATTATTTACTATTTTCAAATATATTTCGGAAACGTATGTAGAAGGTAATTTACGGTGTGTATTGAACCGTAGATTTATAAAATAAACAAAAATGCGGATTGTTTCTTCTTTAGATCTTGAGGCGATGTCTGGTGACTTTATTTATGGCATGATTAGTTCAATCGACGGCGAAAGAGATCCCAGAAATTTAGATTTTATTTATAGTTTTATGCCTGATTTTATAGCCACATATCCTTTGTTGCATTTGAGTGAAGAAATGTTTGAAGTATTTGCCTGTTACTTTCCCATCGACTTTAATCCATCTAAAAATGATCCAGATACCATAACCAGAGAAAATTTATCTAAAAAGTTAATAAAATGCCTAGTGGCCTCTCCGGATTTTGTAGAATGGTGTGTAGCGTTAGCCTTAGAAAAGCTGGAAAGTGAATTGGTTGTGGCAAAATGTGATTCATTGGAATTACTGGTAAGTTCGCAAAAATCGTAAAAATAAATTACTAGTTTAACCAAAATTGATCTTTTAAAAGAAAAAAATCTTTAATTACAGCACGAAGCAGCTTTAAAATTTTCTTGTGAGAGTTTAGAAAATCATTTCGAACAAATTTGGACAGCTCTAAAATCCGAAGTATTTCCCGGTAGCGACAATAATGATGTTGTTTCTTTAGCTTTACGCGCCCTACGATGCATTCTAGAACAAGCTACCGCTTCCAACAAAACTAACATTAGTCATAACTATCAAACGATGATTTTGGGTACAATATTAACACATTTAAGCGATGTAAAACATCGGCTTTTTAAGCCGTCATCCCTTATAGCTTTGGTCTGTGTGGCTGGCGATCCTGCATTTGCTAGCGAGAAAATACTTAACACTTTTCTATTGAAACTCAATGAAACACCTGCTTCTCTAGATGATGAACAATATATACTTATTTTCAACATTATATCGCAAATATTTTGTATTGTCTTTGCTAAAGGCGAGACGGTTTTGAAGGCAGTTAACTCATGTGTGTGCTCACAATTACATGCACTTATTATTCAGCAACTAAGATCGTTTAAAACATCTACGAACAAATCAGTAAACCTAGATTTACTAAAAGCTGCTTTAGGCGTTTTAGTTGAATCGGCTCCTGTAATCAGTGAATCAAATCGTGTTCTTTTGTACAAAGTGTTAATGCAATTAATGACAGATGACTCTATGGAACTGGAACAAACTCAAATATTGTTAGAACGTTTAGGCGCTTTACAGCCAATTGAATTACAATCGAATTGCATTGATATCTGCATAAACAACTATGCAAGCTATACAAATTTCGTTAAGCAAAAAATTCTTTCAAATCTTTTGCCTTTGGTAAGACAAATGGCTTTTACCGAACGCATTATGGACTTATTGTACAAACAGTCATTTGGCGATGAAACTATTCCAAATGATGTACGTCTTTTGGCCATAAATGCTCTCAGTAAGTTACTACAAAATGAAGATAAACGATTCATTGAAAACCTCCAGCATAATAGTCAGTTAATCAGTAAGCTTATACGGTTAGCACAAACCAATACAAATCTTGACTCTCTGGTGTTGGTCGAAATAGCGAAATGTCTCAGTTTAACAATACAAACATTGGAAATTTCTGAGCAATACATGGTGGTAACAAACTATTTGAATAGTTTGAATCTACAGCAAACATCTGACTTATATATTGCTAAGGGTCTATTGGGGTTCCTACACAAAGATATTAGTCTGGACGATCATTTTGAACATTTAATGAATGACCTTACACAATTATCTTTGACGTCTGATGATGAACATGTACGTGAAGTTGTTCACCATTTGCTGTGCAGTTTGGTTAACAAAATTGATTATACGAATAATAATCGTGGCATTGTAAAACGTGCTATTGTGAATCTAAAAGAGGCCATTAAAAAGGAAAACAAAAAGGCTGTAGAAGCATTATCGTGGTTGGCTAAAGGTTTGGTAATGCGGGGTTCGGACGATGCTGGTGAAATTGTGGAAGCAGTAAGTTAAAAAAAAGCTTTTCGATAACAGATCTTAAGCTTCAGAGAAATAACTGTAAATAAAAAAAAAGAAAAATACTTTTTGACGTTAGAATTTCTGCACTTACGCATGATCGTCTTCCTGATGATGACTTTTTAAGTTTTTTTAATTTCACGTTTTTTTATTTAACGTTTTTCTTATTTTTCGAATTGTTTTTGTTCGGTTATTTACTGGAGGGTAAAATTAGTTCGTATGTCGTAACATTCTATCGCAGAAGTATTTGTTTTAAAATGCTAAAGATTGAGACAGTATTTGTAATACTGGCACAGAAACTAAATATATAGTCAAATAATCTATTTGTTTTTATTTGTTGTGTTAATAAAGGTCGCTGAACTTTTGGATCATCCATCATTGGCTACAGCAGCTACTTTAGGATTTGACATAATCTCGTCGGAATATCCACAATTACATTTACCAGTTGTTAAATATTTATTCAAACAAAAATTCTTTCATATGATTTTAACAAAACTGGGACACAAATTAGAAACTTATTGTGAACACCATTTGACGGCTTTTATATATGTTTTGAAGGCAACACCACATGCAGTGTTGAAAATGAACTTGCAAAAGGTGATTAAAAATATACTTACGACGTACAAACAATACAACATATTTTTAATAATTTACCTAATTATTTATTTTACAGGTTGGACCTATAATATTTAAATGTTTAGAATCGTCCAATGACCATACTTTAAGTATTTCTTTAAAAATATGCGAAAATTTTACTAAGCACCAAGATGAATACTTTCGAGGACACCTAAATCATTTGATACCTGCATGTCTGAAGTTATCGAAATCTAATAGTTTTATGGTAAGTTCAAATAAACTACATAACTGGTCAAAAATGTTTGGTTAATTCAAATGTTTCTTTCAGCAAGTACGGATTTCGGCTTTACACTTATTATATGACATTACCAAATATCCCACCTTTGTTTTGTTGCCCTACAAAATGGATGTGGTGCTAGATTTAGCCGACGCTTTAGATGATCCTAAACGTTTAGTGCGCAATGCTGCTGTTCAAGCACGTAATGCTTGGTTTTTGGTTGGTGCTCCAAATTCTCCGTGATAAAGTTTGTCTAACTCAAACCTGGCTTTTTCATACATATGTATGTTCGTTTTCTTAGTCCTTAAGTTTGATTTGTTTATAAAAACAGTAACTAAAAAATAGTTACAATATTTTTATATACATATGTACATGTATTTAAATAAGAAACCAACAATAAAATTAAAGAAAAAACATGATTTTTTCACTTTAAACTTATGTATTTTTTAAAATGCTGATAAAATTTGTCGTAGATGCATTTTTTTTAATTTTTAAATAATTATCAGTGTTAACTATTTTTCAGTAAAAATAATATTTTGAAGGCCATATTTGATGTTTTTATTTTATTTTTTATTTAGAGTTAATAACTCTTGTTGTATATTTAGTAGGGATGTTCACATTGAGATCTAGCCATGAGAGCACATTTTTGGGCTTTTTGTACTATTTCGGGACAGCGACGTTTACGTAGCAGACGACAGTCCTGGAAATAACCCTCGTTTCGTGGAAAACCATGAGAAAAATCTTGAAATGTTACTAAACCATGACCCCATATTTTACCACCTCGAAATTCGCCTTCAAATTTCATACCATCTGCTCGCCAAAATATGCCATGACCATGAAACCAACCATTCATAAATTCTCCTTCGTATCTAAAAACGATTTACTCAGTTTTGGATTGAAGTTCATATACATAATATTGCTTACTTGGCTCCATCAGCAAACCACATACAACCCAATCCATGACTCATACCCTCGAAAAATTGCCCATCGTAACGAGTGCCATCAGCAAATACCAAATGACCTAAACCATGCTTTTGTCCTCTTTGATTCCATTCTCCTATGTAACGTGTTGAATCTTCGTAACGCCATCCTCCTACTTTGCAGCCAGATTTAGAGGGCGATGCCTCTTTACGTGGCATATTCATTATACTTCCTTTTTTTGTTTTGTCAAGATATACACAAATTAAAATGCTCAAATTCTTAATTTTTTTGTTTGTTTATTAATCACTTTATTACCTTGTTCATCGTAATCTTCCATTTTTTTTTGTTTTGTTTTAAAGAAATATTTAGTTGTTAAAATTAATATTTTGTTTAAATTTAATCCAAATATTTTTAACAATGATTTTTGAACAATTTTCAATGTTTACTGGCAATTATTTTTGTGTTTTGTCTGGCTTCTTCTTTTACATTGGCCACATTTCTGCTTTTCCAAATCTAATTAACATACATTATATGTCTCTTTGGAATGTTGATTTATCAATTGCTATACGAGCACAACGTAAACAACTTGTTGCATATTTTTTTTGTTATTCCGCTTTAACCAATCAATAATATGAAGAGGAAAAATTTTAAAAATAAAGCTTAATATATTATTGACCTCTTTAAGGAAGTATGTACATACATATATACATATGTATACCTTGCGAATTTTAAACGGCGAAAATTTGAAAACTGCACTGTGGATTGCCTATTGACTGCAATAAATGCCTAATTTAGAAGTTGCTTTTTGAGCAATAATAAACTTAGGTGATTAACAATTTACAAAGTAGACCCTTCACCACAGCCATTTAACCATGTCCGTCTGTTGAAATCGCTATTTTAAATCACCAAAATCCGTCAAATAACGACATTTTTTTACACAAAAATTAAAATTTGTGTGTTAGATAGTCTTTTGGGAAATTTGAAAAAATACACTTCTTACATACCTTTACGTAGTGAATGGTATATAGGATTAGGCACAGTCGAATATAGCGTTCTTACTTGTTTTTTTCTTTAATTTTTCGCCCAAAAATAACAAATTTTGGTTTTTTTTGTTTGTTTAAAGACAGAATTCATTACTTGTAAAACGTTGCTTTCAATAGTTTTTTTGGTCTAAAAATGTTGAAAATATTTATTCCACTTGGGAATAAACCGAAACTTTTTATATTTTTCGAGTTCTAAAAAGGCTAAGTGCGGATTCAATTCCACTTCCAAACGGAATTTATCTATATGACATATGTACCTGTAAATTATGATTTATATATAATTGATTTTAATGATGTTTAATATAAACGATAACAATAGGAATGTTATTAGAAATAATTTTTCTGCCATTGTCAAAAAGTGATAAATAATGTTTTAATTGACTTAAGATATTTAATTCTTTATTTTTCTTCACTTCAATATGGATATTAGAAAAAAGATGCCACAGCTTATAGGACCTACAAAAATAACTTCGCTTAACTTAACTCAAGCAGTTATTCATTTTCCACAAAATTATTAAAAAGACTAAAACTTTTTTTTATTATTAATAAGTGATTTTTATTCAATTACATTCATTATTTAGTTAAATATGTATGTATGCATGATAAATCTAGATTTTTTATATGTTAAAAAATTAATTGATTTTTATTTTTAATATTTATTGCTGAAAACTTAACTAAGGGGGGGAGAGCAAATTGTTTAAACAAATAAAATTTGTAGCATTCATATAAAAAGTTTTAATATTTTAATAAAGATAAACAAATGAAAACATAATAAATAAGAAGAGAAACTAAAATATATTTTATAATTCTTTTAAAAATTTTTTTACTTCTTTATTTATTTATTTTTTTTTTTCTAATATTAAAAGATTTATCATATAAAACTGAAAAATTTAAATAATTTATACATATATCGATGGTCAAAGGTTAACAGAAAGTTAGTGATGGCATCTCTAGTATGATTTTGTTTATCAACATTATCGTACTTAGAGAAAAACTCGTCAGTTACGTGCTATCAACTTTGGGCCATCGATATACATATATTCTTTATTCCAATACACTAAATAAGTTGCAATAAATATCAAGCATAAATTTAAATAATCAAATTATATGTAGCAAGCAACAAAGAAAGAAACATAAATTCAGAATAATTTAAGGTCAATTTTTTTGTGGGCGTTTTTTAATAAAAACGTTTAGATTCTGTAAATAATAACAAATTTAGAAA
>NDXZ01032985.1:0-10186 GCA_003055125.1 Paykullia maculata
TTCGAAAATTTTATTACAAGGATTTGAACTTTTAATTAAATTTTTAATAATTTTTGGTTGAATTATCTTTTTATAAATATTATTTTAAAAAACGTTTATTTAATTTGAATAAAATTTCCAATTCGTAGAAAATTTCAATCTTATTGTAGAAAATGTTTAAAGAAATGGTGTCCGAAGTTTATGAAAGTTATAAATTCAATAAAGAAAAAAGTTCAAAAACGTCGGATAAATGTTTTCTAAGACTTTAGTGATGCAAACACACTCTTGTTTTCAAGTTTTCCGTGACCATTTTGCAAATTATTGGCAGACTTTGGTGATGTAATTTTAAACCTCCATATCTAGCTCACAGATGAATTTGGTCTTGTTGACTTTTATAATATTTTAAAAAAAATATAAGGACACGTGGTGTGGCAGTCTAATGAGAAGAAAGACGAACAGAAAATGTATCATGCAGTAAACAAATTCTTTCACATGTCATGAGTAGCAAACAGATCTTTAGTAAATAATGATCTTTTTAAAATTTGTAATTCTTTTCCACGAAGCGAATTTGATGCTTTTGCACCTTTACAATCCCTACGATATATGTATCTTTTAGTTTAGTAGTCACAATTGATGTAGTTTTACTGGGGTTTTTTTTATCTCCAGCAGCCAAATTTTAATTTTTCTTAAAATGTTGCTTAGCAATTAAAACGTTCAGCTCTTTTGTAAAGTACTTTGTTTTATCTTAAGAAATTTGTTCGGAATAGCTCTCGACTATTTTAACTCGTATGAACCCACATCTTTCTCACCACCCGTTTATTATTTGCGTGTGTGTGTGATTAGAATTTATGATCTTTCCGATCAACCTTAGAGAGAAGAACTAACTCACCATTTAATGTCACTTCTAGGATGTTCTTATTGTACTAATACCGAATATATTTTCTTCACTTTGAGTCCAAGGCAAGAAGAAGAAGCAAAAGAATGTGGGTTATCGTATCAAATAATAAAAGTGTGAGTGTGTGTGTGTAAAGTTTAAACTAAACAATCGATAGCTTAAAGAAGAAGAACGCATCATATATCCTCATTGGGTGTGCTGATTTATTGCGGTCAAATAAACTGCTACCATAAGCGCGAAATTTTAAATTCAAAAAAGAAGAAGCAAAAAAAAAAACAAATAAAAAGGAAAATAATATCCATTCAATAAGACGGGATCTGAAAGTGTATTTTGTATTGTTTTCCAGCAACTGTTTTCTGGCCTTTGCAAAGCAGTAAAGACAAGTTTATGGCGCATAAATAAATTTTTTCAAGTTGTTGTTGTTTTTGTTTTGAATCTTCTTCTATTGATCATCGTTTGCAAGGTGAAATTTGTAGAGTTATCATAAATATGTACATATAGGTACATACATACATATGTATGTTAATATTTAATGTTGTGGTGAACTTCTTTTACTCTTCATTTATTTATTTATTTTTTTTACTCGGAACTTTGTCAAATTTTATGTGTGATGATGTTGATTTTGATTTTTTTTAGTTGTTGTTGTTTTGTTACTTTGAAGACAAACTGTTTTCATTTTTAGTACCTACCAGATTTTTTATTTTGTTTGTTTGTTTGATATTTCAGACTAAATTGTATTAACTGACTGTCTGGTATGTACATGTGGGGTTTCGTTACTTTTAATTTAACTTTTTTTTTTGAAACTCTTTTATATTTGATACAAAAGGTTTGTATATTTTTTAATAAAGCCACGAAATAGAGACAGTTAAACACTGTTAACAAAATAAGTATTTAGCCCTGGTCAACATTAAAAAAAATGAATGTAGAAAATGTTTAATTCAGACATATTACACACAATTAGATCAGGGGGCAAATTGCGGTATTCGATATCAATCAAAAATATAAAAAAATCGAATTGAAATTCCTAGACTTAATGCAAAGAAACTCGCACGTTCGAACAAAATTTCGATCGATATCAAATGCCGTAATTTGGCCCCAGTTTCAAGTTTACTTTGGTAAATACTAAAACCATTTTTTTGAAAAATATCACTAAATTAACTAAGAATAATAAGGATCGTGGAAAAGTTTGTGGATTTGTGATGAAGTTTAAAATACAATAATCCCAATCGAAAAATAGGCTAAAGAACCTTATTCTAGCTTTAAAATTAGTGCATACAATACTCTTTATCAACTATATGTTACTCTTTATCAACTGAAATGAAAACCAGAAATTCTATTCCCCAATAGATGGAAATCTAAACGTTTCTCCTAGATCGTTAGTAAATGGTGTACTTCAAGATAAAGTAATCTCTAATAGGTTAATTGCTGGGGAGAACATCCTCTAAAAAACTTTTCTGTTCAAAAAGATAATGAATCTTCTAAATATAATGAACATATTGCAAAGTTCTTACGGCCGAAGTTCTTCGATTTTTGTCGATCTGATGTCAACTCAACGATAATTGCTTAAACCAAAAATGCTTACGTTAAAGAAGAAATTTTGTCAGCAGAATAATATACAGGAAGCAGTTATAGAGTTCAGAAGCCCAAATCAGGCCTATAGATTTTTTTAAAATTTTTTCCATCTTGGAATCGTTGAATAACTAGTACACAATGAAAAAGATTAATAGGAAATCAATTTAAATAGAATAGTAAACTCGGTAGGCATTATGAGTAGCAGGATTTTTAAATTTTAAGTAGACGAATAAGATATAAAAATGTATGTGTAAGTTTATTTAAGTAAATTAAATTTCTACACGTCAGGACCAATGAAACAGAATTGGGTTAATCGAAATTTAAGGGTAATCGTTGGTTATTAGCGATCTTTCGACAAGAAAAGACAACGACGGTTGTTAAAAAGAGTCCAGATTAAAAAATCTATCGTCGAAGATCAGATATTTAAAAGCAATTAAGTTCAATTACGGCCTTTAAACAATTGCGTTGCATTGCAGCAAGCTTTAAACTAGGACTAATAGAGTTTATGTTGCCACTACCGTCGGCACTATTTATCTATTTTCAAGTTACCGTTAAGAAAACTTACCCTAGAGGGAAATGGACGTTGGCCTCTTAAGGCCTCATGCAAACCGGAAGCAGCCTCCGATAAAACAACCAATGCTTGTGAGGGTATATGACTGCTACCAAAGGCGTTACTTTCCATAATACAACAAAATGTTCCAAATTATGGGAACACAATTTATTTCCAATTGGAAAGAAACTCTTTGGGTTTTTCCTTATTCCGTTAAACACTAGCAAAACATTTGAGAGTTTTTAAAGATTTTCTATTGGAATTTTTTGAAGAAATTATAATTTTTGTGAAAAAATAAACACTTTCACTTTGTTTAAAACTTTTGCACTTGAATAACAATTAGATTTGTAGCAATTTTTTTTTCTTTTTGAATGCCTTTTTTTTAACAATTATTTCCACTTAATTTTTTATTTTTTTTTAATTACATCTCACGTGACCTGTCACAATTGTCAAAGCGCTGTTACTTGAATGCCAGGCAATTGCATATAATTACTATACATAACTCTACCATACGTCAAATAGTCATTCACTCGCTGGCTCACTTACTAAAATATACCGTAATGCATGGAGAGTAATTTTATAGTAGTATGTAGTTGTTGCCGTTACAATAAATATGTAGTTTGTATGTAGGTACCAGTTAGTTAGTTAATTAAATTTGCAATTACTTTAATCGCTTCGTTTTTTTTCTTCTGTTAAACACTTCACTTTTACTACTACTTTTGTTGTTGTTGTATGTGTGCGTGTCACAATTATAATGATGGTTTTTTTCCTTATTTGATTAATTTTTCATTGACTCCGGAGTTAACAAGAAGCAACACCCGCACGTACGTAAAATCAGTACAAAACTAAAGTTTCTACTAATGCCAAACCAAATGCTGTTTTTTGCTGCTGCTGCCACTAACGCAGCAACTGCTACTTTATCTACTACTGCAAATGATTGTTGGCACGAGGACTTGCCTTGTAGTATGTACAATAAGCACCAATACACTTATTAATAAGAAAGAAAAAAACATAATAAATCCAACAAATACTTTAACATCAAAAAACAAAAACTTGATTCCCACTTGCGCACTGGGAAACATTTTGCACATTCGCCCATTATACATATGTACATGACACTGTGTATTTACTAGATATGAATGAATGGTGTTGTTGTTGTTGCTGCTACTATTCATTTTATAAAGCTGTAGTGTGCTGTGAAATGAGCCCGCCTTCCTTACATCTTTACGCACATTTGATTGGTGCGCATTGAACCGGTTTATTGTGGGCCCAAACACAAACAGTATTGTATTTTCATTTAGTGCAACTAAATGTACATACATACAAACAAATTTTCATATGGTTTAGTATGTATGTACATATGTTTGGATGTAACAGTTAGGTATATATAGTGTACTATTACTCTGCTCACACTTAGTCACTGACTGACTGACTCACTCCCATCCATATTCATTATGGATGGACTCGACTTTACTGGTACTTTTTGGGATATTTTTTTCTTAAGATATTTTTTTTTTGTTCGGAAACAGACTTGCCAGTCTTTGGGGGATTTGAAGTCAAAGTTTAGGATGCATGATCGTGATTAATTGTTTTTTTTTCATTAATTTTTTTAAAAAGCGGCATGAGCGAGCGTGCATGGATAGTATTTTTTGAGTTTAATGAGCGCTTTCGGGAGTGGGCCTTAAATGGGAGCTTGGACTAATTATGGACCTATCATCACAAATTTAGGTAGAAAGTTTTGTTCTTGTATAAAGCTTATTTGTGGTTGGCATCTTTTGATCGATTCAACTATGTAGGTATTTTAAAGTTTTATTAGCGATTAGGTGATCACCAGGAATTTGTCTAATAGAAAAAAAAATCAATTTAATTTATTTTTAGCGAATTTGGATTTAATAACACTTTTTTTTTAAGGGTTTATGAAGGTCAAACAAAGTTATTTTCGGGTGCATGCCTTACTATATGAAAGCTCAAAACAACACTGAAGCAATCACCGCGAAACTCAGAAACCACAAATCACAGTTTAAATATAACAAAAATAATAAAAATTTCATTGAAATACATTTAAAATTGCGACCTTTACTGGGACTACAAAGTTTATGTGAACAGAAAGGCGACTGAACCCCGGTAATTCGTTTAAACGTTTTATAGAATTTTTTTTGACTAATGTATAATATTATAATAATTCAGCTAATTGAAAAGCGATTGGGTCAAACATTTTATAGGACCTTCTTAGTTTTTTGTTTTGTTTCAAAAAAAAAAAATTAAATATACATATGTATAACGATAACTTCGATAAAATTGTTGTATAAATTGCTTTTACTTTTTTAAAAATTTTAAAGAAAAAACTTAAATTTAATAATTTTTCATTACTTATAGTAAATCATCTGGCAGCCCTGTTCTGAACATTCTTTGTCCCCAAGTTTATTTTATTCGTTTTTTTTTTGTTTAAGGCTGATTTGTAAGTTTGTAAGTTGTTTCTGTTGTTGTTGCTGCTGAATAACAAAGTGACAGTTGTAACCATATGTTTTTGCTGCTGCTCCTACATATATAGTTTTATCCTTGTTGTTATTGTTGTTGCTGCTGGTGTAGTGCAGTTACGAGTCGAGTGAGTTAAGTACACTTTAGTAATTTACAGCATGTTCACAACTCTTTTTTTCTTTTTGTTGTTTGTGTCCTATTCCAAAATGGTTGTTCAGCACAGATGTTTAAGGTTGTTCTTTGTTGTTGCTCCTGTTCCTTGTTGGTTGTTATTTGTCTGGTTTAATATGAAGATATACACGAGTATGTATGTATGTTTGTGTTTTTTTGTTGTTGTTGGTTACCATGTTCCTGTCCATACAAAACGCCATATCTTTTTCTTTATGTAGGTAGGTAGGTATGTAATTCTTTTTGTTGTAGTTTTTTGCCTTCTAAAATAAAAGTAACTTAGTTTGATACTGCTAAACTTTACTTGAAATCTTCTTTGTTTTTTTTTCTCTTTATCTTTGTCCGCTACTATTGCAGGTTGTTGTAGATACTGTTTTTTTTTGCCACCTGGTCTTAAGTGTTTTGTTTTTATTTAAATCAATTTCTTAAATAAACATAAAAAACTTTTCCAATTGGAAATCAAATATTTATGAGAGAGTACGAATGACTACATCAGTTTAATTCAATTGATAGAAGAGAATTTAATATATTAATTCGTTTAAACATCTGGGGTTTTTGTTTTAAATATTTAAAAATAAAAAGATAATTTATTGAAAAATTTATAGAAGTAAAGAATTGATTGAAATTTTTTTTTAACAAAAAAAAAAAAATCTCTAAAAATGTGAAACTTACCTCCCTTTTTCAATTAATTCCAAGCATTTTTTTCTATTATACTTTGGTACCTATGTAGGTATATTTTTTTTTATTAAATAGGTACCTATAAAAATTTTGTTTAAGTGTAGAAACTGTATCGCAATATGTAATTTAAGTTTTTTAATATAAAATTTTAATTTTTATCGAAAATTCTCTATAAAGAAGAATTTCTACAAACTAATTGTAAGTTTTTTTTTTAGGAAAATGTTAAATATAATTTTTTTAAAAATTATTTTTCTATCAAAAGCTGATTATTATACCCTTCACCAGAGGTGATAAGGGTATATATAAGTTTGTCATTCAATTTGTAATTTCTACAATATTCATTTGCGACCCCATAAAGTATATATATTCCGAATCCTTATACCTAGATAGGGAAGTCGATTGAGCCATGTCCGTCTGTCCGTCTGTTGAAATCAAGTTTTCTCCGATGTCGTACGGACGCGTTAGTAGTATCAAACAATTAGAAATTCTCCTGAGATGTTTGCTATTGAAAACCAGTACAATCGTTTAATAACTGACCAAGATATAAGCCAAAAAAGACGACTACCTTCTGTTGAAATCAAGTTTTCTCAGCCCCCCAATGTTGTACGGACGCGTTATTGGTATCAAACGATCAGAAATATTTCGAAAGAAAGAAAACATTTTTTTTCGAAATATCGGCAAAAAAATTTTTTTTTATTTTTTTAACGTAAATACACGTAGTGAAGGGTATATAAGATTTAGCATAGCCAAATATAGCGCTCTTACTTGTTTTTTTTTTAATTCTACGTAAATAAAGTCTCTTTACAATATATTTTTGGAGTGTAAACATTTTTCTTCAAAATTTATAAACGATTTTTTTTCGAAAAACAATTTATTATAGATATATTTTTAACAAAACATTATTTTGAAACATGTTTTTTTTAACTTTTGCCAAAATTCAATTTTATGATCAATTATAATTAATTAACAAAAATAAAACATTTTCAGTAATAAAAACTTAAGTTTAATACTGGACACTACATAAATTATCACTACTTTGAAGTAGAATCATAATTTAACTTTATTAAAAAAAAATAGAACTAAAGAAAAGCAGCAAAATATTTATACTTAATAATAAATATACTTGACAAAAAAGCAAAAAAATCAGCCAACACCCACTCTTTCAAATAGCAAAAAATATACTAAAATTTAAGACAGTTTGTTTGTATGTATGTATATGTCAAATGTAGGGGTTTCGCTGATATAAAATGTTAAATAAATACAATAATAATTGTTTTTTTTTTAAATATTTAAAATAATGAATTTGTTATTTATTCTGGCTCAAGTTCATTTTAAATTTCTTTATTATGAAAAAATTTATTTTTTGTTTGTGATAGTTGAAAGAATATTCTAAAAGAGTAAGTTTCCCGACACATTTTCGAAACCAGCTACGGTTTCATCATCAGCACTCTTTGATCGGTATTTTAGTGTTGGATTTAAATATCATTTATTTAACTCAAAGTTTATTAGGAAATAGAATATGGTGACTGATAGTAGCCGATATTTATATTTCCTATCACTAGTTAAATGAGAACGAAATTTTTTCACAACCATTTAAAGCTTTTTTCTGTTTATCTTTTACAACATTATTACATGTGTTTGTCCTGCTTTAATTTAAAATAATAATAAATAATAATAATTTGCTGTTTTTTCTTGTTTTGTTTGTTTTCCATAAGCAAAGAATCAATCAAATATTTTAGTGATAAAAATAATATTTCAAAAATTTATTAAATAGAAATGTTAGTGAAAATATTCAATTAATCGAAAGTTGTTTACGAAAAGGTGATTTTTTTAAAAAAATTGTATGAAAGTTAAGAACTTAAAGTATTTCATAAAGAACTTCTTTTAAACGAAAAGTTTTTTAAAAGAAAATTTATTAACTTTATTCAATACAGTTTTCTATTAATAAAATAAAATAAGCAATAAGATTATTAATATTAATAGAGAAAATGTTCTTTTTTGTAAAACTTATATTTTTATAAATTTTTTAAAAATTGTGTTAAAACCCCTTCATTAAATAAATAAAAGAAGTGAAATTCTAATAATGAAAAAGCAAAGAAAGAATTTCATTTTGTTGCAAAAATTATAAGTAAAATAAACAATATATTCTTTGATTATATACATACATACATGCATGTATAAACATACGTTCAGACGTGTGGTGAAATATAAGTAAAAAAAAAAATTCCCAACAATATTTAAACAAAAAATACCAGAGAATATAAATAAAGTGAATCTAGTTAACTTGATTAAAGCAAATAAAAAAATAATATCCCAGCAAAGTTTTTTCAGGACCAAAGATTATGGACCATGTTGTTTAAAATTTTATTTTTATTTTATTTATAATGTTGTTACAAAAACTCTTTTTTATTTTATTTTTATTTTAATACAAAAAAAATTTTTGTTTGCTGGGATGTAGAGGGAGTGTATATGTGTGTGTGTGTGGGTAGGATGGACCGACCATGTTTCTAGTCTGTTAGTATTTTAAACAAAGTCTTGTTCATATGACGAAGTGTAAATATAGTCACAGTTTCAGTTTAGTACTTTCTTTCTATCTTAGTTCCCTCTCTTCTTTACTCGTTCTTTTATTTGCCTGTATTTACATTTTTACTTATGTACTACACAAAATTTACGTTCATATACATACACACATACATATATATGTACATACATGTATCCAAACAATTATACAACATCTACTCCCACCAAACGGTAAAAGACAGAGTCAGTCAGTTTGTAATGGACTTAGAAAATATTAGAAAGGGCGTAACTTGCTTTATACACACAACTCTTTAAATCCATACAACGAAACAACAGCAAAAAAAGGCATGAAAATAATGATGAGAAAAGATTTTTGTTAAAAAAATAGAAACGAACGCTAAAATTATAGCTCCTAACAAGTATAGGCTTCTTTCTAATAAAAATCATGCGCACTTCATTGAATTATTTTTATATAAAAGAAAAGAAAGAAAAAAAGAAACGTTTGAGTTACAAAAAAGCAAAAAAAAAGAGAAAAAAACATTGAACAGACATAAACTTCAGTTCAATTTAATAAAAATCTTTAACATTATAAATCTTACTGGGAATGTTGAGTTCTAATGAGCAAAAACTTGGCAAAATTGTTGTTGAACATTGTTGTAAAATTTACTAACAAACCAATTAAATACGCTGCAAAAGCTAAAAAATAAAAAAATACTTAAAGGCGATATGATTTAGTATATCAAGTCCATCAAAGTGTATGTAACTACTCAATTACATAAAAGGTGTTTTCATATTTTTCTATTTGAAAACTAATCGATTTTTATTTCGTTGCGTATGAGTAATTAACGATTAAGTTTTTCTTGGTTGTGTTCGTCTTTATTTGCCCCTTTATTGGTATTAACAATTATTGAGTATTTTGGCATATAATTTTTAGTGATATGATCTGGAAATAGTTTTTGTTTTAACTGGGAACAATATGAAAAAAAATTTCTAATTTTTAAGCATTTTATTAAATACTAGCTGAGAGCTCCGGCTTTGCACGGAAGTTATTTACTATTGAAAAAATTAGAAATGCGTTTGGCGAAAAAAAAATATATATGTATGTCTATATTAAAGTATTTTATATTAATATTTCAATTAAAACACCACAATTTCAGTACACAGAAAAAACTAACAGATATTTTTCTTCAATTTATTGCTTAAAATTAGTTTGAAATTTAATTATATACATATGGGGGATTCACAAGCCACTCATATGTCTTATGTCCTAAAAATTTAAAATGGTTCAAGTTACTTTTCATACTAAAAGTGTCCTAAAATAATATGACTCTGACTGCTATGTTTAT
>NDXZ01033004.1:0-22662 GCA_003055125.1 Paykullia maculata
TTTTGGTGGGGTGTTTAACAGTTATGTAAAAAAAAAAATCAGCTGATTGACTGAGGCCACTTGATATAAACTCGCCTTGGGTCTAATAGTTACAATGGCCTCCAAAAAGTACCAAAATATAATATTTATCCATTTTTACACCAGGTTTCCTAAATTTCAAAAAAGTACCAGCACCTATCCATTAATTTTTCGAGTAGAATATGCTTTTTAAATTTTGTTTGTATCTTTTTTTGTTTAGCAGATATGGGTTACCGATTTTTCCTTTTTTACACCATAAATATTCGAAATTCCAAAAATCCCTTAGGGGATTTATACAACAACCTACAGTTCAAAGTTCATGTTTCTGGCGTTTGGGCTGTGCGATGATGAATCAATCAATAAGTCATGTTACTGTTTTATATACATATGTATATAGAATATAATAATAACAGAAAGTAAAATGGACCTCTTCTTCAAACCAAAAAAAATTTAAGATATGCATTAAGTATATTAAGTTAATATTGGTAGGTGTCTTCTGATATTCCTACCTTTTTTTTGGCTTGAAACAGACCATCCATATTTTGCAACTTTCTCGATCTGTTTTTATTCTACCAAAATAGGATTAAGATCGTGCGATGTTTTTGTAAAGTAATTGGGATGCTTTTTCTCTACTTTAAATTAAAAAATATTGTAGTAAAAATATATAAAACAAAAGAGCTAAATTCATATGTATGTATATACATAATTTTGTATTACATTTTCTGATAGCAAATAAACTTTTTTTTTGAGAATAGAGAGTAAATAAAAATTATTTCCCAACCATTATAGTTATAAAGTTAAGGATTCTTTTAAATTTTACAATTTACATAATTGAATTAAAAATTTCTTTATATTTATGCCTGAATTTGCTTACAATTGCAAACAATAAAAGAATGCTTAAGAGTCATGTTTATCTATAATTTATAAGTAGAAAAAAATGTTTTACTGTTTTAGTAGATAATCAGTTATAATTTCAATTTCATATCAGTAGCATTTTTTTAAGATGCATATCTTCCTGTTTTCTTTATTAAAAGTCATGTTTATCTGTCTGTATGATGTAACTTTTTGTTTAAAATTTATAAAAATAATAACAATTGTGTTTATTTCTTAACTTAGAAACTTTAAAAGTTGATGATAAAATCACAACCGTTGTATCACCAATAAAAGGTGAAGAAACAACAGCACCACCTACACCATCTCCAGAAACAACAGCACCCCCTACACCATCTCCAGAAACAACTACTACACTCGCGCCAGATAATTCAACTACCCAAGCACCTGAAACAACAACTACCAAAGCTCCCATAACAACCACTAAAGTTCCGGACAATTCTACAACAACTACTTCCACAACAACCGTTATTCCCGACACAACCACAGTAGCTCCTAACAGCACCACCACTACTAGTACTACAGTTGCTCCAGATACAACATCGAGAGCTCCAGATACAACAACAGTAGCTCCCAATACAACCAGTACTACTGCAGCTCCATCGCCATCACCAAAACCTGGCCCTGTTCCACCATGCGGACACTTTGATGGACCATCCTTCATTGGTGGTATTGTTTTAACTTTGGGCTTATTGGCTATCGGCTTGGTAGCCTACAAATTTTACAAGGCTCGCAATGAGCGCAACTATCATACCCTTTGAGCCGCCACTGCTTTTACGTCTGCATTTAATGCGGCATCTTCGGCGGCCGCTGCTGCTTCTAATACAGCTGCCAGTGATGCAGAGCGTGTACGATTTGTCCAACCAGCAATACCTTTGCGTTCACCACCTTCTCCGCCTCCACCACCACCAAACCAATCGCAACAGCAGACATCTCCTTCAGCACGTCAAAGGCTACTTTATACATAAAAATCCAAAACTTTTCTTTCTTTAAATTATCTTCAAATCTTACTTTTTAAAAAATATATTTCCATAACAAATGAATACATTAGCATATTTGCACAAAAACTAAGTACTAAACAAAGTTAAAGCGTAAATACTTGTACCCGTACGTATAAAATATCCTATGAAGCAAAAAAAAAAAAAAACAAACGAAAATTTAAACATTATGGGCCTTTAAAAATTGTATTTTTTATTAAATATACAAACATACATATTGATTAAGAAGAATTAATAAATTGTAAACTTTAACTAAAAATGCATAAAAACATACACCAAATAAAATGTAAAGGGATTCATACCTATGTATGTATGTGTGTGTGTACTTACCGACTACATATGTATATACATGCATATGGGAGAAAGCAACTGAAACAAGATCCATTATCACAAGATGATGGTGATGATTAACACATTTGAGACTGTTTGTATAAAAAATGTAAGAGTATACATATTATGAATAAATGTATGCATACATACATGCTTATTATATACCCCATAAAAAATTTAATTTATACTAACAAAAATTTTTCATGAAAAAAATATTAATTAAATTAAACTAAAACAAAACATAATCTTATCAATTATGAATTCAAAAGAAAAAAAAAACAGAATATTAAAATTGCTAAAAATTAAATGAGAGGGATAAATAATTATATGTATTCATACATTAATTACAACGTAAACAAATAACACTACACTAAGAACCTACAAAAAATCTACAAGTATGTTTGTTGTATGTTCTTCTGTTGTTTAATTTTCGTTTATTTTTATTTATTCTTTAATATGCATACATACATACAGACAGACTAAACAAAAATATTTTGCTTAGTTGAAAAATATTTAAAAATAAACCACAAATTTGCAATCAAAGCACTTTTCTCTTCTTTGTTTGGATTTCCTAAGCTCTACAATGTAACGTTCCTTGAAGTTTTAATTAAAATAATTATTTTTTCTTTTATTTGTGAATTTGCAATCCAAGCTCTCTTTTCTTATTTGTTTGTTTAGTTTTCTTAAGCTGTACAATGTAAAGTTAATTGAAGTTTTGATAATATAAAATCGTAGTTGCTTTGCATTAAAGAAATTTGCATACATCAATGAAGCAGTCAGCAAATAAGCGATCATTTTTTTGTTTATCTTTCATTTTGTTTACTTAAAAAAAAATGTTTTTCACAGCAAAGACAAAGTCAAACGTTGAAAACATTTTGGTTTAAACATTTGATATCAAGAGTGTGTGTACGTCCCAAAAATTCTTTGAATTCCATAACTATTTTGAAAAGAAACTATTATACTTGGAACATATCACTTGCAAAACTCATTTAAAATAATTTTAAAAAAGGTTTGTTAATTTTGAGAATCAAGATAATTTAAAATTAGGAATAAACTTTACTTTTTTGAGAATGCTTTTATTATCAAATAGTCAGTCATTCATTCTTTAACGTTTGATATTTAAGTAAGGTTTTGATTTGAAAGCATTCTTATTTTGAAATAAAAAATTTCTTTTTGCTACAATTGTTGGAATACATAAATACATATTTTCATTATTTTAATATAAATTTTGAGGATCGGATATACTTTATTAAAAACAACCTTAAATCTATTAAATACATACATCCATACATTAATTCGGTTTATCAATCAATCACTAAAAATAATGTTTTATGTTATGCTGAAAAATAGTAGTCTTTAATATAACAATAAAAAAAGAGAATTATTGATTTTTTTCCTTTCCAATATTTTATGAAATAAAACACAATATAAAATTAAATTGTTTAGAACTTTTTATTTGCACATTTAGATAATTAATTTTTAAAGAGAAAAGGTAAGAGTTTACTATTTACTTATTTAAAATGAAGAAATTTCCTGTGGTAGGTCAGGGCTTAAAAATGCTGCTGGCGCTGCGTTGATATACTTACATACATACATATGTACATACGTATAATAGATGCAACTCTATTTCGCTTTTAAGAATGCTACAATTTCGAAGGGAAAACTCAATCGGTTGATATTTAGCTCTTGCTCTAGTAAGATCTCGTTGCGTAACTTACAAAATATTTAAGAAGGAATGTAAGAAGTGTGCGTATGAATGTGTTTCATTAAAAGTAAAATTTCTAAAAAAAAAGTATTTGTATTTAATAAATTATTTAAAAGATCTCAAATAAGATTACAATTACGTAAAAAGTTTTGAGCTGGTGATTTCTTGGTCATTAACTATTAAAAAAAATAGTTTTTTCTTTAATATAAAAATTAAACAAAAAAGTTACTCCATTTCATTTCCATAACACCATAAGAAACTATGGATCAAATACTGAAAAGAAAGAAAAACTAAAAAAAAACTGTTTAACTCAAACTACTTCAAAACTAAAAGAAATATTCTTGTATTATATGCGTGGTTTTTCTTTGGCACACGCAAAAAATCATTTAAATTGACTAACAACAAAAGTTACAAGTTTCGAAAGGTTTTTTAACATGAGGTTGCAAAGTTTAAGCTAGCATATGTGTGTCAATGCAATAATTGAAAACCCTAGGTCTCTAGGCTTAGGAGTTCTATATTTATGACTACTTTTTATTTTTAAACCACTGTGAAACGCGCCATCGATGTGACGACGACTAACAAAATAAGGAATATGCATATATTTTTATCTCTTTTATTTAAACTATTGTTACATTTTAGCTTTGATTGCCGAGTGAAAAAAGTTTGCATCATGTTCATTGATTTATAAGGGAAATTAGGATTGTTTTTGGTTTTTGTCTTTAAAAAACTTCTGTCTCGGACTTGAATAATTTTAATGTACCGTTCGCGTACCAAAACAATTGTTCGTTTAATGCTGCCATAAGAAGAAAAATCACATTTTTTATATTGAAATCGATTCGTTTTCAAAATAGATTTTTATCGCTGCCTGTTAGTTTAATTTAGACATAATATGGCTAAGTGCCTTTTGAACTCATATTGATGACTTGACTAGAAAAGAACTTAACTATACAAATAACCTTGTAAAGGCTAAAAATAAAAATTAATAAAATTAAAATAATATTTGAAAGTTTGTTTATGTGCACATTCATTGGAAGCATACTCCTATGATGACGATAAAACTGTTTTGAAATATAAGTCTTCAATAATTTACAGTTTTCTATATAAGAAGGAATATCCTGACAATATGAGCCTGTTCCTAAATGTATAAATAATTGCATATCCACCTTTACGGTTGAGAAAGTAAGTATGCTTTCTAGGCTTTTAGACTTTAACCTAAAATTTTTTTTTTGCAAAAGTAGGAAGGGCTGCTTTTAGATGGTTATTAATGCTTAAACCATAAAAATGTGTATTATTTTTTATCCGTGGGTAACTTGTGTTTTTTCTTTCAGTTTCCGTAGCAGAGATGTATTTTTTAAAGCTTCTGTCGTTTTTAAAATACACCTAAAAAAATATATTTTTTTAATTTTAAATAAAAAACAAGTTTTTTTGGTTAACTACAAATGTATTTATAGTCATTATATTTTATATTTTTACAGTATTTTTATCTTCCTTTTTATATAATTGTTTATCTTTTGAAGACGCACAAGTAGATTCCAATTTCGGTTTCTTTGCTTTAGGTTGTTGTTTCTCACTTTTTACCTCGTCGGTTATTTTGTTACTTTTTGCTTTATTTTTGGTTTTACGATTTTTCTTTAGCTTTTGATTATCAAATTTAATAACAAGTTGGTTGCCTCCCAAAAAAAGCTTTTTTTTGGTAGCAAACCTAGCATCTAAAGTAGTGGGTAAGGTTATTGCAGCTATATTTTTTTCTTGGTTTATTTTACCCTTGCCCTGTTTTATGTTTATGTCAACAGCATTTGGAAACAGTTCACGTATCTTCAGCAATGATGCTGTTTTTGGCAGGTTTAACACAATTACAGTGGATGTAAATTTGTTTTCTTGCAAGGACTTTTTACTGGCTCTTTTCAATCGTGATTTTGCTTTTTTGTTTTCAAGTGATTTTATTTTACGTTCGGCCAGCTCATTAACGAACTCTGAACTTTCAGTGCGTGGTATACTGACAACATACTTCTCAAATTTAGAATTTTTAATGGCTCTCTTAATTTCCTTGAGGGCAGTATCACGATCTTCCTTAGTGGAAAAATCGATTAAACAAAATCTTGCATGCTTCTGGCGGGGCTTGTGTACCTTAAGTACTAAGGGTGTTAGCTCCCTAATCTTTTCTTCTAAATCTTCTTGTGTATCAGGTATTCTGTGTGGGAAACGAATATATAATTGTTTTCCCTGGCGTTCCTGATAACGTTGCAATATTGTTTCTTTAACCTTTTCCTTTTTTGATTTTGGTGTTTCAACTTCTGATTGATTGTCCTCAGATCCATTTAAACTTTCACCTTCATCTGATTCAGTAGCACTAGCAGCTAAAGCTTCTTCATCCCCATCACTATCAGTTACACTTTCTTCACCCTCTTCTTCACTTTCGACTTCAGAATCGTTATCTGCAATTGACTCTTCATTATCTGAATCCCCTTCATTTTCCGACAAATTGTTTGATATTGCATTTATATTTTTACGCTTCATAATAATTGATTTTTTAGTTTTCAACACAGTGATATTATTTTTGTTGATGGGTTTTCCGCACGTGTTGTGTTGTTTGTAAAAATTTGACAGCTGCTACTAAGAAAAATACCATCTCTAATTTTCAATGTTGCTAAGTTTGTGGTTTTTCATTTTAATAACTAAAATGTTTTTTAGTGCAATTGTTATTATGAAATATATGTTTATATTCTTGCTTTTAACCAGTTTACCATAAAAAATTTTTTATAATAAAATAACACATATAGAAATAACGCTTGTATGTAGCTATTATTTGTATAAATATTCTTTTGAATAACCATCAAGAAGGCAATTGTAGAAAATCTTAAAAAAATATACATATATACATACTTAAGTTATTGATACCAACTGTTTCCATTGAAATGTACCCAAGTAAAGCTCTTGGTAACGATGGAAACAAAAGATTTTCCAGCAAGTTTTCGCTTCGATGAAATTTTGAAAAATTACTTTCACTTTCATACTTAAGTAACCTGTATATATTGACTAAATTATTTGGTTTACAAATCGATATGGCAGCACCTTTTGAAATTAGTCAACAATAACACAATAAGTTAAAAGGTGCTATTAGCACTACAATAGCAGAAATTATTGTTGTTTAATGTCAATTTCTGTTTTAGTTGGGTAAACAAATATACAAACATAAACAAATGTTTATGTATTTGTTATAACAATAAAAAATTTATTAATGCCAGAAATTTGTTCTTTATTATAAGAATAAGTATATCGCAATAATAAAAAAACAACAATTGCTGACAATAGTAAAGTCAAGCAATGTTAATATATACATATATCATCTTGTTTAGCTAACGCCATCTTGCATTCATTTACATTGGCTAATAAAAAGAAAATAAAAATTTTCCAAATTTTTTACAAACTTAAAAAACTTAAAAAATATATGTTTAAAAAATGACTATCTATGAAAATATTAAGAATTGGTTTACATCGGAAACAGCCCGTAACAAAAATTCATCACTTATTGCTGGTTTATTGGTAAATAAAATTTAAACTTAAAAAAAATTTATTTATAAATGTAGTTTGCCAACAAAATCTAAAGTTCTTTGCAGGATGGTGGACATTAATCGATGCCATGTCAGTCGATGAAAAACATCAAATAACCACCGGCCATGTCTTTATAGGTGTCTTTGGTACTTTAAGTTTCTTTATGGTTAATACTGTTAAGAATTCCCATGTAAGTTCTTAATAAGCCAAGTTAATGCCAAAGTATATTTTATATATACATACATATGTACATATGTATACATACATTATTGAATACAACTTAGTAAATATGAAGTCAGCTTGATGATTACTTTTTTATTCTTAATAGATATCTGATGAAAACACATCGGAATCGGGTGCTAGAGTTGCAAAAATTTGGCTTTTAATTGGTTTTGTTATGGGTTTCGCTTCTTTTTTTGCCGCCGTTTGGGTTATGACTGATGACTTTATTAATAACCGTAAGTAAAGGATCTAATATTATTAAAACTGGTCATAATATCGAATTTTAAATAATTTAAAACTTGTTCATTCAAATATGTTTTCATATATTAATTACACGCCATAATTATTTACACATTGTTGATTATTAAAACTTTTCTGCTAAAAAACTACATACATATGTATATACCTATAGAGAATTGAAATTATTTGAATATATTTTCTTTATTTTCAGCTAAAAAAGACACTAGTTTAGGTGTGGCCTTATTTATGCAAAATTTTCTAATATTGTTTGCTAGTCTCGCCTATAAATTTGGACGTGACGAAGAAGCTTGGGCTGAATAAATACAATAATAAGTTTAATTATTAAAAAAACGAAGATTTGTCCAAAAGTTTATTTAACTTATCAATTTATAAATGTATAATGTACACCTACTAAATGATTTATAATTTGCGTAGAGTTTTGTAGTAACTAACAATAAAATTAATCATAAATGTAATCTCATTCTATTATAAATAATAGGTTATATACCCTTGAAGTTTGTATTAAAAATAGCTAAGATATTTTTTAAAGTGGTTTTACGGTACTGTGTATTTAAAATAGAAGTACAACCTTTGTATTAAAAAAGTACCATAAAAATAAAAAATACCGTGAGCAATTTTTAACTTTATAAGTTAAGTATGAACAAGAACATATCCGTTTTATTTTTTCTTTATACGTCACTTAAGATATTTTTCAAAAGTCCGCAAATATATTCTTGGTGTTTTTTGTATGTATGTATATAAAGTTTAACATTTCTATACATAACGAGTAGTTTTGTTTATATACAAAATACACCTTGATGGTAAAAAAAAACAAAAGGTAATTTCATAAGTTTTATGTTTAAAAAGTAAGAATTTTTAAAAAAGAAAATTTATTAAGTATATATTTTACTTTACTTGCAAAAACTTGCAACGACAAAGTAAAAAAGAAACTTACATTAGGAATCTTTCAAACACTATTTGCAAATTGCAAATAATACTAATATTTAACTAGTTTGTACAGTTTAAAAATATTAGTATTAAATAGTTTATAAAAAAAACTCCTAAAAAGGCCCTAACTCACATAATTGTAATTTTACAGGAGAAGGTAAGACATAATAGAAAGTGTCACATGTTGATATATAGTTTCTAATAGAAACTATATATCAACATGTGAATTTTTTTATACAATTGCTTGTTGATTGAAAATATTGCACTAATTTTTTGTGACGATTTTTATTTTTGCGAAATGTATTGATATCAATAAAAAGGTCAATTTTGTAAAAAATGCGAGTTAGGGCCTTTAGGCCCAACGATATGTGAAAATTCCAAAGACCCAACATTGTTTATTACCCCAGGTGTTTTCTATGTGTTCTTAATTTTAATGCAAATAGTTGATGTGTAAGCTTAAAAATTGTTATAAATTATTTTTTTTACAAACAACAATTGACAATTAAAGTAAAAAGCTAAAATCAGCCGCGCCAATGAGTCCATCTTGTTTATTGTACATATCAAAAATACAAGTTGGCGTAAAATGGCATCGGCGGCGGTAGATGAAATATTCGTCGGCGCAGATTTATAATCTAAATAATATCAAGGTAGATTTTTGTATCATGATTGATATGTTTCCTCACTTTGTAATCTAGTTCAATTCTACTTGCTTAAATCATTGTTTATTTGATATTATAAAATATTTGAATTATTTGAAATAAAATTTAAAATGCCATTTTGAGAAATAAAAGCATAAAAAATAACTTTCATTAAATTTTTTAAAATTAATTTATTGAAAATTTAACAACTCATGTCGTAACTCTACTTCTACAAAAATATATGTCGGCGGCTCCTTGTCGGCTTTAAACGGATTGACTTCATTCTCTGCATATGATTGTTTTCGTCTTTAGCCAAACAAACTTAAAAACACCGACTGTGCTTAAAAAGAAACAAACATTTTATACAGTTGAAATATTTAAGAAATATTTATTGAAAAAATAGCAATAAATATGGATCCAGCACTGTTAAGAGAACGCGAAGCGTTTAAAAAACGGGCCATGGCCACACCAACGTAAGTATTTGTATAACTCTTCCTTGCAATTATTTTAAACAAAATGTATAATTAAAGTGTGGAAAAAAAGTCGAAGGTTGAGACAGTTTCTGCTCCACCAAAAGAAGATGTCAAAAAGAAAATGCGTCCGCCCACAGCTCCAAAGTTGGACTCAAATACATATAAAACAATGGCAGGCAGTTCACAATACAGATTTGGTGTTTTGGCTAAAATTGTAAAACATATGCGTACAAGACATCAAGATGGTGATGATCATCCCTTAACTCTGGAAGAAATTCTGGACGAAACAAATCAACTGGATGTGGGACAGTCAGTGAAAAATGTAAATTACTAAAATTTTCAATATATAAAAAAATTGAAGAAAATGTCTATTAATAGTGGCTGGGGACCGAGGCGCTATTAAATAATCCTAAAATAGAAGTTAGTCCGGACGCCTTACGTTTTAGCTTTAAACCAGTGTACAAAATAAAAGATGGAAAAAGCTTGTTGCGTTTATTAAAACAACATGATCTTAAGGGTTTGGGTGGCATTCTTATGGAAGATGTTCAGGAATCCTTGCCTCACTGTGAAAAGGTTCTAAAGAATCGCGCTTCAGAGATAATTTTTATTGTCAGACCTATTGATAAAAAGAAAATTTTATTTTACAATGATCGCACCGCAAATTTTGCAGTAAGTCAAATGATTTCAATACCTTTTTTTATTTGTTTTCAAAAGCTTCTTAAATAGGAACCTACAAGTTCCTTTTATTATTTTGGAACTTTTCAATTGATGTTCATTTATAATTCTAAAATATTCAAAATAAATTTCCGATTTGGAATAATTAACTGTTTGTGAAAAATTGTTAGTCTCTAATAAAAATTTTTTATTTTATCTAGGTCGACGAAGAATTTCAAAAACTTTGGCGTTCAGCCACTGTAGACGCTATGGATGATGCTAAAATTGATGAGTACTTAGAAAAGCAAGGTATACGATCCATGCAAGATCATGGTCCCAAAAAACCTGTACCCAAACGCAAAAAGATTGCCAATAAAAAACGTCAATTTAAAAAACCCAGAGACAACGAACATTTGGCTGATGTTTTGGAAACATACGAAGATAATACATTGACTCAGAAAGGTTCTATCCAGACATAGATTCATCATACTCATATAAAATTGCAAAAGTCTTAAAAGAAATTTCTCTCAAATGTATGACTAAAATCCATATTAAATTGTAAATACAAATGTACCTATAAAATACCTTTTTTTAATTCTGCTGCTACTTTTAACAAAAAAGAAAAGAAAAAATTAGGGAATTCTTTTAGAAAATAGTTCTACAGAAAATTGTAAAATTTTTAAAAATAACATACGTCATCAATTCTTGATTTTTTGAGTTTTCGAGAATATTTCCATTAGGTTATATGTATTTAATATGTACAAGGTTAATCCCTACAATTGTAGTTATAATAGTTGTAACCACAAACTAACAGACTTGTAACAAGTGACATATGTATATTCTGTGGTTGTAACCATCAAAGATAAAAGATAATTTTTGTATAAGGTCACCTGGTAACAAATCACCTTGGTTATGTTGTAACTTCATACCATATGTTTTGAGTACTTAGTACCCAAACACTTAATATTTGTACAACTCTAATACACAATTAAAAAATTGTTTTTGTTTTCAGTAAATAAACAACAGAAAGGTTTTTAAATAAAAAATTCCAATCATATTTATGTTAATTTAAACAAAACTCCGAGCAAATCTATTTTAAGACGCAATGACTAATCGTAAATTGCAAATATCTGAAGAGCAATCCATTGCGGCCAAACGAAAACGAGTTTTGGCTGAGGTATCCCAAGACATTGTTACCAACGAGGATGATGATAATGTTGCCGATGGTACGGACATCTGCCAAATTCTAGAAAATCATACAATTCAACATAGGCAGACAACAACCTCGAATGCCTTGCACGCATTAGGTGAAACTATCCGTAATACTCTGTTAGAAATTAATGATATACGAGAACAAAACCGAGAACGTCGCCATAGAGAGCTCCTGCAAATTCTCACAAAAATGGTTCAACAAGATGGTACGGCTAAACAGGAATTGGGCAACTCAGAAGTAACAAATTTAAATCAAGATCCAATTGTTCTAAGTTGTTCCAATTTTGAAATCGGGTCGAATCATTCAATTTTTACCAAAGAAATAAACACAAATCCTGTAAATATTTCTACGTCAAGTGAGAAATCACCGACAAAGTATATAAAAATATTACCTAAATCAATAGCAACAACAAGTGGTGATGCGCAGCAGTTGGGTCAAATAAACCATACTGTGATTGCCGTTAAGAAAGATGATACCAAAAAGGAGTTAGAAAAAATGCGCGCTACAATGTTGGAGTTACAGCGCAAAAAAATGGAAGACCGTGAACGAAAAAAACGTAAATTTATGCAAATGCAAAATATATAAAATGTTTCTTGTTAAAGTGTATTAATATTAGGTAAATGTTATAAATATTATGTATGGTATTTTACTAATTCAGAGTTAAAAGGTTTCAAATTCTAAATAATTTCTACAGCGCTAAGTATAAATTGTGTTAAACAACTATCTGCTAGTCTGCTCTAAGAGTAAATTTGCAAAGGGAAAGATATCAGTTAATTCTTCGTCCATATTTAATTTCGAAATTTCAAAATATTTATTTTTTTTTTAACCGAAAAATATTGAGAGATATTTTAATTAATTTCAGTTTGGTATATAATTTATAAATTTTTTATAGATAGAAGAGTTAAATTATTAGATAATTCATTTTTTTTATATCTTAAGTTAATAAAAACCTTAGCTCGGATTTGAATTTTTTATCAATACATATTCAAAATTAACAATACTTGATAATACGTGAATTAGCCAAATTTATAAAACGGTTTATAGTATTTGAATTTTACAAAATTAAACTAAAAAAAATGATGCCTTTTTTTACGGCTTACTTCACACAGAAAAAGTGCGAGGTACGGCAAATATTTTTGCATTTTTTTAAATATTGAAATGGTTTCTTATTGAAAAATATTTGAACATATTTTAAATTAAAGATGACAGTACATATATTGTTATTTTCTTATCAATGCAAAAATTTGCCAATTTGGTTAAATAGCCAAAAAACTTGAAATATTCTTAAGTTCAATACAGGTGTATATAAATTTCCAATTTTTTTTGTCTTACCAGTGTAATTTTTCCTTAAAAAATTTTTAACGGTCTTCACCAGGAAACTTATTGAATTTTTAATCTTTTAAAACCAACTTTCACTTGTGTTCAAAAAAGTAATTTCAACCCATCAGGATTTTAATTTTTTCTAATAAAAACATAAAATGATTTTGTTTATATGAACATACATACGAAAATAAATAAATAAAATAATTTACTTAAAAAAATTAATTAATCAAAACTTTAAAACTTGTTTATTCAGTTTTGTCAATAACTTAGTAACTTCAGTTTTACAAATGTCGAGGCTGACATGAAAACGTTGTCACATGTATTTAAAAACAACTGACTTAAAAACTTTAACAATTATTTTCTTGATAATTGTATATACAAATTTAGAAGCTTATCGAAAATGCCTAAATATGAAATACATACATATGTATATATTAAAATCAGTTTTATAAAAATTGGTATTTATGGCAAAATTAAGAAATAACTTACTATGATGTACATATATTTATTTTAAACAAATTTAAAAAAAATATAAAGACATTGTATACTTACATATGTACATGTACATACATATGTACATACATACATACCCTGTCGGATTTTCGTTAGCTAGTTTAAAATATAGTTGACTTTTGGCTTACTCATTTACAAATGACTTCTAAACTAACTCACAAACGATACAGATAAGAGTCAGATTTTTTTGTACAACTGGTTTTTTATCGATAGGTGTTGAGCTAGCTCTCAATTAACTCAAAGCTGATGTAGAGATGAATAGCTTTATTTTTATACAACGTTGTTCAAAAACAAAATACTTTGCATAGTCTGTCAAAATATTAAAAATTTTCCATATTAATATGTAATGTAGCATATTCAGTTCGTAGCTAACCAATAGTTCACTCATATTGTATGCGCCATAAACTTACTCGAAATGAGCTAGCTTGTGGTTATCTGAAACTTATGCAGCGTGGGTGACTCATTTTAATGACATAACGTTAAAAAACTGAATAGCATTTAACATGGAAAATGAGTTAGCTTTTGAGTCAGCTATGACTTGTTTCTGATTAACCATAAGTTAGTTTCGAGTTAGCTCAAACTCCGACAGGGTACATACATATATATGTATGTATGTTTCAAGAGAATAATTGTTTATTTCTTTTTTATATTTATTGAATTTTAAATATACATACCTACATATATGAGTAAAACATTTTCATTAAATTAGTTTTATATTTAATATTAATAAAATGTCAATAAAATTATGGACAGATATTATTTTAATAAAAAGTGTGGTTCATTTTAATATTAAGTCTTAAGAAACATTTTGTTTATTATGCAGCTATGTAGATATTAATAAAAAAGTTGAGTTAAAGACAAATATTTAAAACGATTTTTGCTAGTGGAAACGCCTTTGGGCGTTATTTTTCATGTTAGATAACTTAATTATCCTTTGAAAAATCGAAACCCTTAAACTATTATGGATTATGACATCTTTTTTTAGAATTTTGTTAGATATAATAAATACTGCCTTAAATATAGTTGTGAACACTTTAGTTTGATTGATTTTTACTTAAAATTTTAAAATTTACTAGTTGTAATAAAATGTGTATTGAGGACTGCTTGTAGCCTTTGTTTACTCCTTTTCTTCACCATTCTTTGTTTTCTCTTTCTCCCCGTTTTCTGTCTTCTTCTTTAGAAACAAATCATTTGGACCTGTCTGTTGTATGGGTATAATACGCTCCTTAGACTCTTCTATTGATTTGGGTAACAATACGCTCAACACTCCATCCGAAGAAAGTTTACAGACTATTGCATCTGGATTATGACCCTTTGGTAGGTCGTAACGACGCACAAAGTGCCTTGAAACAAAACCTATATCATTGTCCTCACGTTCCTCATGCTTACCCTCAACAATCAAGTCGTCATTTACGATTTTAACATTCAGTTCATCAGGCTGAAAGAGTCCTACATCAATGTGTACGGCAAAATCATGATCTTCATCTTTGGTCAAACCTTTAATGGGTAAATGAGCCAAGTCTACTTTAGGCTTTCCATTTGCTTCCAAGTGACGTATGTGTGGAGCCAGTGCTGAAATCAAACCCATAGTGTGCATATCGATGGGATGATGATGTCTTGAATGCAAACGACGATAGACATTATTTGGAAATATATCCGGATTATAGAAAGGATGTGGGTCAAAGTTCAATACAAATGGTAAGTTGGCCATTTCTTTTTCCTGAACTTAAATTTTCTTTTCTTGTGTATGTATATGTATGTATGTATGTAGTATATTTGTTGAACTTTTTTTTTGTGTGTTTTTGGTTCGACTTATCCTGTTGTTTGATGTTAAAAGACTGATGGATACATATTAAAATATTTTTGTGCATTATATAGGAAAATTGTGTCTATACCCAAAGTATAAACGACCTGCATTTTAATTTTTGTTGCTGTCAGATTGCGTATTGCAGTCAAAAAGCCATTATTCGGTAACCCAAATAACATTTGCAAAATAATTAAAAAATAAAAAAACAAGTTTACATTTTATATAATACAAGTTGGACCTGTTTCACCTTTAAATAATGCTTCAATTCGGTTAAATCTTTGTTTATATAAATTAAACATACTTTATTTATAAATACATAACGAAATGTTTATTGAAAAAAAAATGTCTTTTAAAAAATATATTGTAAATCAAAGCTTTGAATCATTATTGTTAAACAACTTTTCTTGCGCCTCTAATAGGATCCAAACTGTCAACATAACTGTTTTACGTTTATATAGTTTCGGTATTTAAAATTAATTTAAAATAAAGCTAACAGTAAATATCCTAATTTGTGGTAAATATACTATTTGTACATTTTTTTACAAATTGTCTATTATTTATACTTTCATGTTGCAACAATAAAATAAAAAAAATATATGTAAATTTTCTAATTTTGAAAAACCTTAATTTTTCATAAATTCCAACTTTTTTATTTATTTTATAACTTAACAAAATATTAGTTTTCTTTATGCTTGTATTAAAGTTTTACTCAAACTCATACCTAACAATATTAAAAAAAAAATGTTTGTTTTTGAAATTTAAAAAAAAGCGTTTGGTGCTTTCTGTGTTTGGTGCATTTCTTATATTTTTAAGCTGACTTACAATTAAACTTTAAACCCAGAGATGAAAGCTTTAGTTTCTATTTAAGTTTTTAAATACATATGTATTATAAAACACTTTATACCTATGTAAAAATTTCGAAGGGATTTTACTTTCCATTAAGTGTTGTTTGGTTACCTTTTAAGGGCAGATTGGGTCACGTCAAAAGAATTATATATATTTGTGAACACCCTCTAAATGTCCATAAGCTATTTAAAAATTAAATATTTTTTTGTGTACCGGGTTACAACACACTTTAAAGTTTTGGAATTTCAGCTTACTGGAATAGAGTGCTAGAGTGCACTGGAATATTTAACAGTAATATGAAAATATTAAAAAGCTTTTTATCTCGAGAATGTTTATTTTAAATTAATCATTTTTTAAATTTAGACAAAAATATATAATTTTAAGGCAAAAAATTTTTAATTTGACTTTGGGTTTTTAAAACCAATGTTTGCGGTCATTTTCATTAATATTTTTTACATACCCTTTGTATGTACATATGTATGTATGTATGTATTTGCTGCGATTTAGGTTATTATACTTTTATAGAACATGTTAAACGTATTTATGTTACTATTGTTTTAATTTACATACTATGTACATAAATATTTACACACATATGTATGTACATATGAATTTACATACATACATATTTAAAAGTTGCAGTAAAAATAAAATTAAATAACACGTATGTATGTATGTAGGTATAATTATGTATTTGCATTGTAGTCTTAAAAGACAGCAGAGCTGCCTAAAGATTTTCGAGAGCTACATCAGATTCTACCTATAGACGTGACGGATAAAATGTAAATAGTATGTATACTTTCATCAAAGACTCTATATTTACCTATAAATATAGTCTTTGCTTTCATGTTGTAGGTATAATTAAAAAAATGTTTTAAATTTGAGTAAAGAAATACGCGTGATTTTAATTCTAAATGAACAATAAAATAAATAATTTTGTGTCTAATTAAGTTTATTATATTAAACAAATTTAAAAAAAAAACTTGAAATAAAACCAAATATGTACCTACAACTGAAAAGAAAAATATCGGGATATGTATAAGAAGTATTTAGTTGTCGTTTTCAAATCCGATTTCGACAGCAATTGGATCTATGACAACCCTGACTGACTGCATTATTGGTAATATTCATTTTTAACGTATATGTATATATCGTCATCTAAAATGAAAAAAAAAAACGTATCACCAAAAAATCCAAAATTGATTGATTCAGTAAATTAAATTACATATGTATAGGTGTGTAAAAAATTTTAAATTTCTGCTATCGAAAATAACCAAGTTATAACCAAAAAATGTCTACTAAAATGTCTTAAGTAGTTTCCATTTTATTTCGTTTTTTGCTTCTTCTGTAAACTTATGAAGTGATGTTACGTTATTTTGCATTTTAGATGACGATATGTATGTTTATTCATTTCCCTTTAAAATAGAGTTCTCAGTTTTTTCATTTCAGTACATTTTGTATAAACAGTTTTAAATTACAGTTTTTAAATGTTATATACATACATGCATATGTATGTACATATACATAGTAATAAAAGTGCAATAGCTATTGAAGTGCTAAGCTAGCACTTATATTTTAAGTAAAAATTTATTTATTAAAATTTACAGAACATTTAAATATTTTTATTTATAAATTAACAAATTTATCAGAATACAAAGACAGGTTCCTACTAGATTCATAATTTTGACTTTCGCTTTCATCTACCCAATTTGCAAAATAAAACTACCAACAGATTTTTTCTTTAGGATTTAATGAATAATGAATGCTTTATTGAATTAGTAATTGGAATGGCATGTCAAATGCTCAAAAAATAAACGAACAAAACTTAAAACTAAAAAAATTATGAAATTCATGAAAATGTTACATTAATATGTATTTATGTATGCAGATTTGATAAGGATCTATAGTTTTAGTGTAAGTAGATGAGATCCAATTTGGACCAAGATAAAATAATTTATTTCTCTTCTTGACCGCCACTGGATCCATTGGCACCATCTCCCACTTTTTCTTGAGTGTTCTGCTTAACATTCAAATGGGCTGGTCCAGTTTGTTGAATTTGAATGATGCGTTCATTAGCCTTTTGCTCCTCTTTTGGTTTAGGCACACTAATAGTCAATACACCATCTGATGATAAAGAAGAAATTACCTTGTCCGCATCGTAGCCTTTAGGCAAAACATAGCGACGCATGAATTGACGTTGAATAAAGCCGTGGTCATCTTCACGTTCTTCGTGTTTGCCCTCGATGACTACAGAGTTATCGACTACTTTGACATTTAGTTCGCTTGGCTTGAATTGGGCCACATCCATGCAAACTTGAAAACCATCTTTGCCCACGGGCGAAACACGTGATTCTTTCTTTTCACCACTACGACGACTAGCTGGATGTTCACTTAGACGTCCAAGTAGCGACAGGGGTAGATTGTAACCAACCATATTGTGATGAACTGGCTCACGTCGTGAGTGACGATGGATTAGGTAGGGTGAGAGACCCACACCAAAATCATTGCCATAATAAGATGGATGGGACTCCCGGTCTAATTCATCGATGAGACTTAACAAAAGTGGTAAATTTGCCATTTTTTAATATTAATTTTAAGATTTCGAAACAATGCAAAAAATAAACCACAATTATGAACTTTTAAAAGTTGTAAAACAATTTCTCCGCTCTTATCTGAATTTCACAAAATGACTTGTTCAATTAATGCCGGTTGCTGCGTTTTGGCGGCTTTTATACTAGTTACCAACTCTCAGAAATGTTCGAGTATTTTCTCGAAAAGTTTTAATTACATACTTTTTATGTGTGCTTTTTCTCTTATATCCTATATTTGAGTGGAATTATGTATTTTCTCTTAGATACTTTTCTAGAAAATACACAAAACTCTCTTGTTTTAATTGTAATGTCTTTTCTACCTCTCTCTAAAGGGACTCTCTTGAATTAGTGCTGCCAACATATGTAGTTTTTTTAGGACTAGATTAATTCCGTTATTAGATGACATAAACAACATCTTAATACACATACATACATTCATGGGTATAAATTTCCTTTTTTAAGTAAATGTATGTACTTATATGCATATGTAATATAATTAAATTTTAAGGTAAAAGAACTATATAAATGTAACATCTATAGTAATGTATGAACATATGTATGTATGTATGTAGGTATAAATATTAAATGGGTTTGTTTGTTTTTCTTCGAACCTTTAAGAAATTCCCAAAGAAGTTAAATAATTAAAAAAACGTTTTTAATAGATTGTTTACTTGCTACATATGTCTATAAATTTTACTCATCATTTTTATTTTGACTTAAAGTTTATACCTACATATATTGATTATTAATAAAATAAAAATAAAATACAATTATATTATACCTAGGTATATACATAAATATTAACAAATAATGCATACAATTAATTGTTTTTTGGATTTTCGGAATCGGCATGGCCGAATACTTTATTTTTTATAAATTCTTTATTGTGCTTTTTTAGGAATTAAAAAAATATATTTCGCTACCTATGAGTTGGAAATTTGTAGATATTTATGTAGTTGTGTCGCTTATAAGGTTAAACAAATAATTTGATTATTTTTCTCAATGCCTCATATTATTTAAACTTGTTTTATTTACACACTCATTAACTAAACGCAATCATTGTTTATTTATGCATTTTATTTTGCTACAATAAAAAAAAACTAATATTTTATTGTCATTAATTCAAAGGACTGAAAAGAGCTAATTCTTATTAAATCTTTTTATAGGTAGTTGAGTTAAACTTCAAGTTCATAGGTATTTAACAATTAAGAATTTGTTCTTTAACTTTTCTTAATTAAATAGTATTTTTTCTATACATCTAGACAAATACGAACAGATTTAAAAAATATTTTTCAAATTAAAATAAATAATAAAAAAAATAAAAGAAATTAAATGAATTTTTATAGTTTGTTGTGAGTTTCAAGCTGTCTATATCCATTAAGATTTAATAGGAATTTTTTTTGATGTAGTTTTATTTAATTTATTCAATTTTAAAATTTGTTTTTTTTTTAAACTGATTATAAAGGTTTTTTAATATCCATATGCATGCACGGTAGGTAAATATTATTAGAATATAGTAAAGTTAATTAGTTTAAATGTTCAATATTAATGCAAACTTACAGTTGTTTCTGCAAGAGATGTGTCGGTGATTGAATTAAATAACAGAAGCGTTGCCAATTTTAGAATAATTAAAAAAGACCTCACTATTTTCAAATTGTTTGAACATTTTTAAATCATGATACTGAATGAATAATTCATTTTCTAATAATTTTTGTTTAAGATTAAGTTAATTTTTATAAATGTTTATTAAAAATAATAATTAGTTATACTTAAGTTTCTTATATTAGCCAAGTGGAATGCATTTTTCAAACCAGCTACGATTTCGTCATTTAACTCACAATTTTTTGGAAATAGAACATAGGAATTTACAAACCTTTTTTTACAACTTCTTACTGTTGAGACAGAATGAAGTAATAGCTTTTGACAATTATTACAATTTTTAAAATATAATCATTGACTTGAAAGTTTAACAAAAAAATAAAAATAAGAAATTAAAAAAATTTCTAAAAGGAATATGTATTTCACTGATTTTTTAGTAATGTTTCCTTTTCTTAAAAATTCTAACCTATTTGGAAAATTTTGGATTTTGGTTAAACCGAATTTTTATTAAAGCAAATTTTTGCTCCAATATTTTCATTATTATATATGCAGTTGTCATTTAAAGCTTGCATTAATGGTCTTTTCAAACAGCTTAAAGTTTTGAGATTTTAGTTTTAATAAGAAATTTTTAAGGATCATTCTAAAACAATCGAATTAATAATGATTTCTGTATTAGACAATAAATCTACAAAATAATATTTAGAATAGAATATACATATCCTATCATATTTCATTGGTATATTTCATTTTCCAATGCCTTGTTTAATATTGAACTATTACTCAGTTTCTTGAAAATTATGTATGTATGTATATCTAATTAATATTAAGTAAATTCTTATTAAAGATAACTTTTAATTACTGTTAATAAACAAAATATACTTTTTTTATGGAAAAAATACTCACGCATACAACACTAATTCATTCGTTTCAAATTATACATAAACATATGTATGTACATACATATATGCAAGTAAATATACCTTAATAATGTTTTTTTTCGTAATTTCAGTCATATTTAATTCTAATTTAGGCGATTTGTATTTTCAATAGTTTTAAAATACATAATGATTTACGTCATGTTACACCTTTTTCCTTTTAACAAAGGGCAGGCAGCAGTTTTGTTTAAAGTTAAAGTTATTATTATTTTTTTTTTGTGAGAAACAAAAAATCTTGATATAAAACAGATCTCCAGTTTAGAGTTGAGTACAGATTGTTAACACGAAATCGACTGTTTGTACAGCAGTTGCTCTGAACTGAAAACATTGTTTTTAACTGATAAACATGAAACACTTAATAATTTGGTGCTTTTTGATTTGTGCTGTTTTACAAATTGTTGCAGCGGATAGTGAAAATGAGGATTTTGCCACGTACGAAGAAGTAAAGGATATACCAAATCACCCTGAGAAGTACTTGATTGATGTGCGAAGTAAGGAGTTGGTAGAAAAGGATGGCTCTATACCCGGCAGTATAAATATACCGTGTACGTTTTTAGTTGTGTTGTTCTACTTAGTTCTGATTGATGTTTTGTGTTTTAAATATTTTAGTTACGGAATTGGAGGAAGCCCTTATGCTAAGCGATGCTGATTTTTCAATGAAATATGGCGCTGAAAAACCAGCCAAGGATGTTGTGGTAATATTCACTTGCTTAGGAGGTCAGTATGCTCAAATGGGTGCTGATTTGGCTAAAAAGAATGGATGGATGAGGTAAATAAATATTTCTTACAGTTACCTTTTTTTAATCGGTGCAACATTAGGAATCTAGAAAAAACTTCTAGGTGCATTGATATAAAGCCCCAATATACAAATTAGTGTTTTTTTTTCAATACGCCGTCTTTTATTAGAAAGTATGCATATACTTTTTTCTTTAATCAATTATTTAGGTGGATTATATTTAATTTACAGTGAATATTTAATTAGAAATAACGAAAAAAATTACAAATTTTACATTTAATAAAATCAATTTTTAGTAAAAAATAAATAAATTTTAGTTTTTTTTTAACGAAAATATCCATTGAAGTTTTAAATATAACAAATGTATTTATTAATTAACCTATATAGAAATTAGTTTAATTACTTTAGATTTATTTTTAAATTTCAGAGC
>NDXZ01033007.1:0-20323 GCA_003055125.1 Paykullia maculata
ATACCCTCACCACATGTGTGTGTGTGAAGGGTATAAGAAAGGTCAATAAACCATAATTATTAATTCAAAAATTTGTTGTACAATCGTACTCTTTGAACATATTATTGAGTAAATTGACGAGAACCGTTTAAATAAAAACAAGTAAGAGTGCTATATTTGGCTGGGCCAAGTCTTATATACCTTTCACCATGTATGGCCCATTTGGGCAAATGGTTCATTTTTTTTCAAATAACTGGTTTTAGTTTAAGATTAAACGAAAAATTTCTTATATAAAAAAACTATTTAAAAAATATATAAAAAAAAATGGTTTTTTTAAATGAAAATATTTTATAATATTATAGAAGGGTCCTTTTATATAGAAATTTAAAATTAAGTTTATCCTTATACAATAAATCGAAATTTTAATAAATAAAATATTTAAAGAAATGAACAATAAACTAAACCGGCAATCGATGTTTTGCCGAATATAAAAAAGTACCTTAAAAGTTGAAAAAGTACTTTTTCGCCCCCCGTTAACCCGAATTTTCCCTTTGCTCTTATCCATTACTATCGTTATTAAAATTTTATTATGTCATACTATTTTCTATGTCTGAAGGAATCCGTGTTTCAAATTTTACCCAAATCGGCCTAGCAATTTATTATTAAACGCATTTTCCCGGTTTTCCCCCTTTTTTGTACTTTTTTAGTCCCCATTCTAGTGTCTAAATTTTTCCCCAAATAGTAGTTTAAGCTTAAGTGAAGCTTTTCATGAATTCTATCAAAATTCAAAAAAATATATATTTTTTTTAAAGTAACAAGTTCAGATATCGAAAGAATACCAAAACCGTATTCATATTTCTTGAAGATGTGACGAATACAGTTAAAATAAAATGTCTATGTTTATTGGTTAAGAAGTTCAAGGGGCCCCAAAAAAGTACCAATATATAATTTTTCCCCGTTTTTACCCCATAGGACCCAATTTTTTCTTTATGTTTATTAACCCATTACTGCCTGAACCAAGAATTCGTTGTCCGACTTTGATAATATTATTAAAACAAATTGTTTTATCTGTAATACTGGCGCCTATGGCATCTGGGTACTTTTCTACCCACTTCGCCATAAGTTAGTACTAAGGCTTTCATACTTTATTGATTTTATTATAAATAAAAACGCATTTTTTGTGAGCTAATCGCGAACTCAATTTGCGTGAAATCTGTATCTATAAAACTATGATAGATTTGAGAGAATAAAACAAAGTTTACACGTTTGTAATAATAAAAATCTCGATGCTAGTGATAAATTTGCTAAAATTACTCCACTGAATAATGTTTTGAACAAAAAATGTATGCAATTTGGAGTATATATTTCAACCTCTCGATAGATGAACGATGGCAAACCAATACGCTTTGGCTACAAATATTGGTTTTTAGCTTTATCGGCAGCATATTATTTTTTTATTCAATATGCTGGTGCTTCTGCTAACAATGATTTCAATTATAGCCTTAAAGAAAACGTGATCTGGCGACCGTTAAAAAATGTATTGGATCTGTTGTTGCACATTGTCTTCAAGGGGTCCCCGAAGACAATTATAAAGCATCATGATGCTAATACTCTCGGGGAAAAGAGGATCGCCTTCACCAGGTGATTCACCAGAATCTTTCTGGTACCACGGGAACCAATAAGCCCCTGGGACTGAGTCCTGGGCTGGTTATTGGTTGAAGTCCCTTTGGGGTCCACGTGGTGACTGTGGTTGGTTGCGTGGATTTTGTATCAGCAGAACTAGTAGAAAGAGGTGTCAATTTGTGCTGATATTTGTCCTCGGACTTATTTCGGACGGTTGACACACTCCTTTATGAGTGTTACTAAGTAACACACGCTGTGCAATAGAAGATCGGAGTCCTGGCTGATGCATGTTCTAGTGACAGACTTCGGTCAGCCGGATCTTCTCAGGCTCTGCCTTATAGTAGGCAGGTCTGACAGCAAAGAGTAACTAGATAGCCCTAGTTTGTTCTTAAGCAAGGTGCTCTATTATCCAGAATCATAATGGGTAGAAAGTTGCTACCTGTATGTTCCTTGCAAGTCACACAGGAGCGATGGTTAAATCATGCTTATTTAACTCGTAGTTTGACCAATGCCTGGTTATATCACTCGGTGATGGTACAGACATAAATCTAATTCACGTATGTCTTCAAAAGGTAACTTTGTCACAGGTACTATTCGAGACAATCGGACAAATCGCGCATTGCATGAACATTTTCAATTGATGCAAATAAACTTCGAGGTTCGTCTAATTTTTGATTCGATAAAAACAATAATTTGATGGCCGTTCGTTGGAAAGATAATTCAGTGAATTTATAAATAAATATTCATACACATATGTTTATAAATAAGAGAATATTTTAGTATTTATAACCATTGTGCCAAGCCAAGAGATTTGACCGTAACAACCGGAAGATGGCCACACGATTATAAGATTGGAAAACGTGGCAGATATGGGCAATGTAAAGGCAAGACACAATTCGGCTGCTCAAATATAATTTAAATGTACATCCAAAGGGCTATTTTGTTTTATGACGGTGTTTCAAATAATGTAAGGAAAACTCGATAATATAAGATCAATATTAAAGATAACAATTAAGCTATTTTTGATCTTCTTTAAAATTAGTTTTTAAATAAAATATATTCTTTGGGATCTCCTTAATGCCGAAGTGGGTATTTAAATAACCACGTGATTAATTTCTACGTACATTTTAAGCGATAAGATATTCATTTTCATAATAAAGGATATATAGGTCTATGCGGCCCAAAGAGCATTTGAGGGAGTTTTCCTTTTTCCGCTTTTACAAAGACGTTTCTATCAAAAATTTATAATTATGTAGTCTTTGACCCCATTATTTTCCCCAAAATTTTTCATATTGCTTAATTCTTTGGCTATCGGTCTGCTAAAACAGATTTTCGATATTTTTCATCTAATTTTTACTATAATTTTTCTAATTTAGCTCTTTTTTTGGTGGTTTTCTACCCATCCGCCGTTAACGGGTTAAAAAAAATGCTCTTCACAGAAAATTAGAAAACAAAAAAACTATTTTTTTCAAATGTTTTTATTTTTATAAAATAAACAATTAAATTTGTTCATTTTTAAAATTTTTTCTTGCCTAACAAAGATTTCCAAGGATTTGTTCTTAATTTTATTTGTTTTTAGTTTATAGAAAACATTCCATAAATTTGTTTGTAACTCGCACACGAAACTTTTTATAAGCCCTGATCCTGATTTAGCTGTTTCGGTTATAGACTTTTAGGGTGTTTTTGATAACCAATAACCTTTTACATGTTTTTTTTTTCTACAATTTACCTTTTTTGTTGTCCTTTTTAGTCATTTTCGTTAACGCTTTTTGCTGTTTTTGTTCCTACTTTTACTGAAATCTATTAAAGTTTTTTAACTTTTGTTAACAATCGATATACATTTAATCCGTTAATATAAGCAATTTAAACCTCTTTAATACAATAGATTATGTTGTTTTTCTTTTTGCTTTTGATTTCTTTTCTTAAATCCTACCCAGCCTTTTTATTAAAATTTTTTTAACATTAAAGGTGTTAACGTCAACATTTCTGCCTTGTTAAAGTGTGCAAAAACGTTTGCCTTTACCCTGCACTAGCCCGAGAGTGTAAGTTCTGTGCAGAATCCAACTTAATCTCCTAAATGTATGTTTTTATGTTTAAAGGTGGCAACATGTAACAAAAACTAGTACAAACCAAAATTAAATACACGAACATTTTTATAAAAATCAGCTCAGATCCAAAAAAATTTACTAATAGCCTATAGCTGAGATAGGTGACGTCAAGAAAGGCCATATCAGCTTTTTAGTAACCACCAACACTTTACACATTTCTGCAGCACTAAAATTGGTGTCGTGAATACCCCTATTTTAGCTCGCTGTTAGGAAAATCATATAACAAAGAAAATCCTGAAGGAAATCAAGGAGGCAAAAGCTTAATATTTGAATTGTTAAGCCCAAATTCGTTTGACAGGATGATAATAAAAAAAAACAAAGTGAAGAAATATAATGCAAATACATAATAAAGGAGGGATTTTCTGGGGTAATTGTTTCTGTTTTGTTTGGTTTTTATACTCATTCTTACATTGTTAGAATTGTTGAAGGAATATTGTGTGATTTTTTTTTATCGGTTTAATTTATTGTATCGTTAAAAGAGTAACCCTTTTGTAGAGTTTTTTTCTTCTTCTTGGCTAAAGTATCAAGACGGAAATAATAATATGTACTTGAAACCCATTTAACAGTTTGTGAACAAAGTTTAAAGAAAGAAAAATAAAACACTCACTTAATTATGTAAAGGTCAAGTTCTTAAAGAGTCAACATTGAACCTCATGTTGTTTTCTCCAAGTAATATTTGCTATTTTAAAAGTACTTTATTACAGTCTTTATTTGATTATCTCAATTTGTCAACTTTTCTTTTACAGAAACTAAAACAAAATGTAATTACAAGTTAGTAATTTAATTTTTAATCAACTTTGAAGACACATTTCTTACATCTGGGCAACTGTTGCAAAAATATTAAGTCAAAGGAACAAGAAATAATATACAAACAATTTTAAAGGACTGTAAGGAAAGTATATCTGTAAAATGAAATGCATTTATTTTCTTACTTTTTTTGTTTTCTGTTTAATTTGCTGTTAAAACAATATGACAAATGAGTTTTGCCAGTTGCCTTCAGTGAACACAAGTCTATTTCTAGTTTCATTTTTAAAGTATTTTATATCGATTTCGTATTTTAATTTTTGAAATATTTAGTCTGAATATTTTGTACTCTTTATTTAAAAAATAATTTCATATGTATATACAATTTTTAAACAATTTTACTGGAAATAATGTAATGTGCGTCCTTTAGCGTGTGTCACAAAGAATTCACGGCTTTTTATTCATCTTTCTTTTGGGAATTAGATTTTGCTTGCTTTATTATGTAAAATTCGCTAAAAATTACGAAAACACACTCCAACATAAAAGTTACTTCCATTTTTTTTTTTTTGTAGCGTGCGTCACGAAACTTTGTAATCAATTTTTTCACAACAGACACCTGTTAAAAAATGATGTTTTATATCATTCGAAAGTACAAATAAAATCCCACTAAACACAACGTATAAGTTAAAGGTATCTCTTTTGAAAGACCAAAAAATGTTTATACTTTAATCCGAAAACGCGTGCGAATGTAGCGTTCATCACGCAGGATTTTCTCATATAAAAGATAAAATTTAAAAACTTAATATCATTGGAAGTTTTTTTAAAAAAAATTTATTAAGAATTTCCCATAAAAACTATTAAAAAATAATTCAATAACAATTTTTTAAAAGTTTCTCATAAAAAGAAGAGCGTCATTGATTTTCTGTAAACAGTCAATTCTTAAAGACTGTTTTAAAGTTTAAGCAATTATAAAAAAATTTATTGACTTTTTCTATAGTTAGAGATTTATTTATTTATAAAAATTTAAAATTAAAGCTGAATGCATATTTGGAATGTACTATAACATAACAGTAAAACACATTTTGGAAATTTTACTTTAATCGTTATTTTCTGCCTTTGGTTTTGATCATATCTATTTTTGGCTAAAATAAGTCAGTTATTACTAAAGTGATCAGATTAAAAAAGTAGATATGTCACATAATTCATCTTTTTTGCATTCATTGTGCTTTATCCCAATTATTTGTGCCACCGGAAAAATTTAAAGAAAATAACTATAATAATTCTCTAAAAATATCATCCAGACATTTTTATTGTTTCAAATTTAACATTTAGTTATAAGTCATGCACATACAAACATATATTAATTATGTCGTACGTAAGTCACGATTTTCTAATTTTTAACTTATACTATTATTGCCACTGGTCACTGGTACAAATTAATTTCCTTGTCAGGATTAGTAATAAATTAAAACCACTACAATAATTTTCTTAACCCACTCGCCTACTACTTCCAAGTACGATTAGAAATGAAAATTAAAAGTTCAGCAAAGAAAAAAAATGTAAATAGAAAATAATATGAAATTAAAAGTTCTAGTTGCACTTTACATAAAAAGCTTATTAAATGCAGCCTGTATAAATAACCTTAAGGCCTTTTCCACAAAAACACCCACACAAGTTCTCCCTTACTTAATGAAATAAGAAAATGGCAAAAGCAAAATATTTCCTAAGAAAATTACAAAAAGAAATTGAATTTGACGATAAGAAAATAAAGTTTTAAGAAATTAAAAAGAAATGCGGTGCCATGGAAATCAGTTAAAACTTGCAAAGAATATGGATTGAGGTATTAAAATATAGTTTAAGAACAATTTTAAACTTCTTTCATTATTAAATTAATTAAGAAATATAAACAAATTTGTTTCAAAAATCATCGCAATAAAATGTTACCCTGAAAGAGGATTGAAATTGGAGCACAAAGAGATATTTTTAAAAACCTTCTATAAGTAAAAAAATTTAACAAATATTTTGTAAAGGCTGTTTTTTGTAGAGGAATAATACTTTAAGTTGGCAACACTTTTTTAACTGGCGGCCAAGTGCAGTCAAATGATGTATGTTTAGTTTGGTTTGCATTTCAACATGAATAGACTGTCGCCTGAATAACACTTTTAAATTGTGCAAATATATTGGAAACCAAGATTGCCGTTGATTCCGATTTTTATAAGCAAATTTTGTTTAGCGATGAAGCTCACTTTTGTTTGAATGGATACGTCAATAAACAAAACTGCTATATTTGGAGTGATGCGAATCCTCAACTGTATGTTGAGACACCGTTACATCTAGAAAAACTGACTGTTTGGTGTGGTTTATGGGCTGGTGGAATCATTGGTCGGTACTTCTTTAGTAGAACGTTACAGTAACAGCATAGTTTCACGTTTCGGACCCGTGAATTGGACCCCAAGATCGTGCGATTTGACGCCGCTAGATTATTTTCTGGGGGGATGTGTGAAGTCGCTAGTCTACGCCGATAAGCCCGAAACGATTAACCTCTTGGAGGCATCTTTCGCCACGTTATTGCCGATATACGGCCACAAGTGTTGAAAAAAGTCATCGAATATTGGACCTCTAGAATAGACTACGTCTGAGCCAGCCGTGGCGGTCATATGCCAAAAGTCATATTTAAATTATAATGCCAGATTAATATAAAGAATAAAGTAAATTTCATGTCAATTTAAAAAAAATCATCTTTGTTTTATTCCAATTAAAAGTTATACATCTCTATAAAAAAAACACCCGTTTTGTCTTTAAGCAGTGAAATTATTATAATTTTTACTTAATTATGATTTTATAAAACTTTTCTGCAAATAGGGAATTAATTAGTCAAAAAAATTTTTAAGAAGTTTTTTATAAATTTTAATTTTGTTTTATAAACCGAAAATGTATTAAATATTTACACCCACCTTTAATTAAAACGATTGGGTCAAATATTCCTTTTGAGTTGAATAAGAAATGTTCGTTCGTTTGTTCTTCTTCCTGTCCATATTAATTTCGTTGTCAAAGTACTGGTGGCAATTTTGCATACATTGCAATTACATTTGGCACAAAGAATTCTTTGGGCTCAAGGACAATAATAAATTTTTTTAATATCGGTTTTCGCTTTCCCAAAAATTCATAAGCGCTCATAATGGAATGGAAAAAGGTTAGAATTGAATTACTTTAATATGTTTTATTTAAACATATATCTTTCACCAAGTAAGACTTCCGTCTAAGGCATAATTCCGAAAATTACTTAAACCTTGATTATAACGTCAAAAATATATAAAAATTTTGCTTACAATTTACCACAAACAGTTTTGAACTTATTATATGTAGATCAACTTTAACTCTATTACTTGTTTTCAATTAGCAGCAAAAATTTAAAATTATTTTTTTATTTTTAGACCTTTTCGCTTGCATATAAATCGAATATAGTTAAGATATATTTTAACACCAGTAAATTCTTAAAATTATTTTCTCATGAATTACAAGCTTAAAGCTTTAAACTATTTGTCAAGTTTCCTTTGCTTAAAGGATTTAGGAAAAAAAACAATTTTATAAAGATTTTACTCTAATCACGATTACGAGAAAGACAAAAACCCCTAATTTAAAAATGTTTTAAATATAATTTTCATTTATTATTATGTTTAAATTAAAAAGCCCAAAAAAGGTCAGTTGTATCAAATAAAATACATGCATACATATGTACACATGTACGTACATATGTATAAACATTTATATAAATATTTTGAAAATAAAGCAAAAGCCCAAAGGACCTTAAAAGACTAAGGAAAACAACACAAAAACAAAGACAGTTATCGAATTCATTATAGGAAAGTGTAAGACAGAAAACAAATAGCCAAACAACATTTCTTAATAACTAATACTACTACCTATACATACATACAAAAAAACATATGTACATACGTATGTTTGAGTGATAATTGATATGTATTTTGGCAAGGAATCGTAGACATTTTAATGTTAAACCCTTTGAAATGTTAAATTCAAAGCACACACATACATATATACAGATAAAAAAAAATAATGTCCTTCACACTGCTTGAATGTGATACAAATATAGAAATGTAAAACAGAAAGAGTTAAAATTTAATACAAATGTACATGTTTGATGTTCTATCGGCCTTAAATTTGTTACATTGAAGGTTTTCTATGATATATATTTCGCATTAAGCCTTGTTCTCTGTTCGAACGTGCGGAAAATGTTGTATTATTTCGCACGAAAAATTTGACATGTTGCAAATGTTATCTATCTAGCGATTTTAAAAAATTTGTCGGTTTTATTCGTTATGAGTGTACGACATTGTTTTGCGTAGGTAAACAAAAACCATATGCTTCGTGCGAAATAAGTGCAGCTCAAATTATTTCGTACGGAGAATAAAATGTTGCTAGAAACATTTTGTATGTATTTCGCATAATAAACAGAGTTCAACTCTATCAACATATTTCATATGTATTTCGCAGAAGTTTTTTTTATATTGAGTTTTTCAATATTTCGCATGAAATACTGAACAGAATACCAGGCATTAAAAATGACAAACGGGAAATTTGTCCTAAAATAACAATCGTTTAAAAGTACGGAAAACACAAAAACTGAATTTTTAATCTGAAATATCATACTTTACGACCTTGTTTTTTAAGTGATTGAGAGTACCAAACCAGCCTTCACTACGTATATTTCCGTAAAAAAAAAAAATTTTTTGCTTATATCTCGAAAAAAAAATATTTATTTCTCAAAAGGCATGCCTAATTTCTGATTGTTTGATACCAATAACGCGTCCGTACAATGTCGGGGGAAAACTGGATTTCAACAGACGGTAATCGTCTTTTTTGGCTTATATCTCAGTCAGTTATTTAGCAATTTTATTGATTTTCAATAGCAAACATTTAAGGAAAATTTCTGATCGTTTGATACCAATAACGCATCCGTACGACATCGGGGGGCTGAGGAAAGTTGACAGATTGACAGACTGACAGACGGACAGACGGACATGGCTAAATCGACTTCCCTATCTATAAGGATTCAGAATATATATACTTTATGGGCTCGGAAATGAATATTGTAGAAATTACAAACGGAATGACAAACTTATATATACCCTTATCACCTAAGGTGAAGGGTATAATTATTAATTTAAAATGAAACCTTTTATGAGAGGTTACCTTAGAAATGAGCGTGACAAGTGTGATGTCGTTACACACGCAACCATCTATGCAAAAAAAAAAACATCAAGTTTTTTTTAATGGTTGGTTAAAAACGTTATATGATTTGATTAAGAAGTCCCTACTGTCACCAAATGACTTTGCATTTATTGCCAAACAGACAGTCGGCACGCCATTATGATGCATAACTTTTTTCTTCTAATAAAAAAAAAGTAATATTTTAATATTCAGCTGTATTCTGCACCATAAGTATAGAAACCAATGCATTCACACATGCATGTGCACGCAGTAGGTCGGTTAATAAAGAACTGGCTGGATGAACGCCAACAAACTTTCGAATGAGATAAATGAGCGGATAATAGAATGGCGGACCGGTGGGGAAATATTGCCAATTGCAAGTTATCTAAATCTTCTTGACCCTTTTAGTAAATTAATGTAGCGAAAACTAGGCACTTCGTGTTCTGGCATATTGCGTTGGTCTTTCTTGCAACGATTACTTCATAAGTTAACTTGATAGGGAAGAGGAAAAGTTGGAAGGTCCTTATATAAAAGTTGCATCCACTTGGCTAATACTTGGGAATGGTATTTTTTTAATATCCCAATTAAATTTTGATTCTTTAAAATTAAGGACTAAAAAAGTGTACTTGAATCGAAATAAAAAATAATTTTTGTCTTAGAAAGTTCCATTAAAAATAAAAATATAAAAATTTTACTAACGAAAGCTTTAAAGAATTAAAATAAATAACACTTTTTATATACAAAGATAAAACTTATATTTTTTTTCGTTCCTTTACATTTTTTTCCAGAACTCGTTCTTTTAACCTACTTGACCAAAGGTTAAAGGGATTTATTTATGCGTTAATGTTAATAGTTCTGTCCAAAAAAATTATACAAATCGGCTTTGAAGCATTTGCAAAGACACAGAAGCAATGTTCACGAGCTTAATTTCGATTAGGTATATTATAATGAAAACTGACACACGGAACTTTTGGAACTTATAGAACCCCACTTATTTTGGTTGTACCCAGTTCAGTTTTAGTTTTCATACAAATTTACTTTCAGAATAAAACTACTTAAATATTTTAAAAAACCTTTCAAAACTCTCAAAATTTTTTTAAATTTATATGCATGTAGGTGGTGCAGGTCATAATATGATCGAACTTGACCACCTAAAACTTTTTACTTGTTTAAATATAAGTTATACATAATATTATTAAAACAACTGTCATCGTTAACTTTATCCTTGACATACTTACATTCAATAAAATGTGTAACACTTTTTTCTTTATTACATTTAGCATTTAAAACGTCGCCAATTGTCTGCCAACCAATGAAGTTTCTTATAATTTTTAAAGTTTTTAATTTTTCTATGTTTTCTATTTTATTAACTTTTGTTGGCATTAAAACTATCACACCAAAAGTAAAAATTTATCCAGTATCGTTAGTTAGGGAAATTGCCATTTATTTGATACATTTATTTCTTGTTGGTTTCTGTAGTTCTTGAAAAACATTAAACAACTTAAAAAAAAGGATGAGCAACCCCTCGTTGTCATATTAAAAAATACAAAAATAATTTAATAAAAATGTTGGCATTTCTGAAATGACTTTAAACTTTTTATAGCCGAATTTTGACAGTTTTAAACATTGAGAGAAAGGAGAAAATGTATGAATTTTTAAAATTAGAAAAATAACAGCTGATGATGATCAATTGATGTAATAAGGCCATCTATGTTATTATAAGATGTTTGCAGTCTTAACTTTAACTTTCTCTTTATTACAAATTTTCATTTAATTTTTTTTTATTTATTTAATATGTAAATATGTATATGACCATTTAATTCCATTTTATTTTGCGCAGTTTTTTCAAAGAACTTAGTATTAATGTGGTTAGTGGCAATATTCTTAAAATGTTTTTTTACACAACTTTGTGTTTATGGGTGTTAACATGTTGTTGTTACACAATCCACATAAAAAGGGCTTGAGTTTTAAAAGGGAATCACAAGAGCACTTTTAAACAGGTAATTGTTGTAATAAAAAGAGAAAAAGTCATAAGAAAATTTCAAAGGAAAAATTTTGCTTTCGCAAAAGTAAACGAATTATTGTAAATAATAACGTTTTTTTTTTAATATTAAATTAAACAAATTAAATATGCAAAAATAATATAAAAACTTTAGTTCAATATTTAAAAAAATATTTAGGTTTAAATTAAAGCGTTTCAATATGCAAAAATAGCAAAATCAAGACTAAATATAATGATTTTGCTATTTTTGCATATTGAAACGCTTATATCCTTGTGTAATAGATGTTGGTTGTGTGCATTCTCGTGTAAAGTAATGTTAGTGTATAATGGTGGCAGGATCGCCATGTGATGGAAGAATATTCGTTATTTATTATAGTGGATGCCCTATAGCCCTTCTATTTTGTTTAAACAGCTGGAAGGGTTCCAGCTAGAACTTAGGTGTTCAAAGGAACTGCCAGAATAGTTGGGAAACTGAGATTAAATAAAACTCTGGCAGATGTTGCCTGTTATGCTTATAAAATCAAAGTCTGTTTTTATTAGTGGCTCGGGCCACTTTTTATACTTATAATGAGAATTAAACCTAGCTATTCTAACTTATGATAACTTATCTAAATATTACATTTGTCTCTATCATACTTCTATATGCACTTACATTTGACCAATCACAAACGTATTAAATTTGGGAATTGAGTGGCAATTATTTACTTTCACTCAATTCTCATAATTACACCGGTCATAATGTGTTTAACAAATGCAAAGCAATAATTGGGTTAGGCTATATTATGTTACAGTATTACAGTGTGCAACAATATAGCAGTGTGCACCAATATAGCACACTGCACTTGTTAGGATCTTAAAATTTACAAAATTTCATACAATTTTTCCCTTGTTTTTTTTCTGACGTTTAAAAAATAAAGTTAGATTTCGTTACCAGTGTTACCAAAATTCTCTTCCAAATGGAATAAATACCCTTTTAGGTTTTGTGCGACCCAAGGTAGCACCTCTTTACCTCATAATGCAATAACGTGCCCCGGATAGTCTCTATAACTGACAAAAGGGATGTCGGAAACCTGAAAAACGGCATTTTTTATTGTTATTTCCCGGATTTCTTAGATTTTCAAATTCAAATAGATCACAATCATATTGAAATAAATATCATATGACATTCATGTTAGTATTACACACACAAACAATGTTTTGTATGTTTCACATGACAAAAATTTACAAGCCATATGTTATATAAAGTCCCTCTTTAGCCAGCTTTCCGTAAGCTCTTGGTTTCTTTTCCCTATTATTAAATAAAATTAATCATTCTTGGCAATTCTACTTAATACGATTTGAAATTTTCAGATCATGCTTGATAGAAAGAAAATTACACAAAATTTTATATTATTTTACTTTGTTTATGGCAAAAATTATTTGCAAACAAAAAAATCATAACAAAGGTTTGATAAAAAAAGAACCTGTATCTTAGTCATTTGCATAAAAAATTAATTTCTCTTTCTTAAAAACAAAACCATACAAAATTAATGCATTAATTTACACATTAATTCAAGAATAGTTGTTTTTTTCCTAATAATCCCAACCACCAGCCACCCAAACATTTTTCTATCTATCAATGCATTAATTTTGTTTCAAGTGCAAGAAACAGAAATATAGGAATAGAAAAACTTGTTGAACCACTTAAATACTCAAACTCAAAATCTTATGCTGTTAATTGCACAACCACAATTTCAGCTCTAAAACTTGTAGAAGAAAACAAAAACAAAGTGTAAAATTTATTTTGTTTTTGTGCCCGCATTTGCCTTAATAAATATCTGGTACTTAAGCTGATTTATGCAGTCATGGTTTTAACATTGCATTAGAAGTGTTTTGCACTGCAGAACTTTTTTTTCTTTACAACAGAGATGGAAAACTCAATACTACTTTCCTTTTTCATTACTTTGAACCACCTCGGCAGATTTAGTACAATTTGAGATAAAAAAAATTATATAAAAAAGCAAGAAAAACCCTTTTAACCCTCCGTCATACACATGGGTCTGGCCAAAACTTTTTGAAGTTTAAACTTAATTTAAATGTTTTTTTAATTTAGCTACAGACTTGAAACTTCAGGTACCCTCCTGAAATATTTTAAGATACTAGTGTATAAAACAAAACTGATAAAAATTCGAATAAAATCAAAGTTATTAGGACATTTTATTGTACACATCACACTCGTAACACATGGGTATGGCTGGACCCACATATATTTCAAATTGAAAAACTCGCAGGAAAACTCAATTTTTTAGGATCAAAGTATTTTATTCTAGTGTATCAAAAACATTCAAAATTATACTTAACCTATTTAAGCTGTTCAGAAATTAAGAACAAGTATTAGCGTGCTACTTTAATAAATACTTTATGCAAAACAAAGGACAGGGTGGTACAAACAACACGCAATTTTGATTTTTATTTGGTTTTCTACTTAGCTTTGTAATATTTATAATTGTTCAAATAGTTCATTAAACAAATGCTAAAAAGCAAAATAAGGTAAAATAAAGCTTTTAGCTAATAGGTCTGGCCAGACCAACTATATATTGTGAGTTAAATAGATGATATTAACATCCAACACTAAAATACCGATCAAAGAGTGCTGAAAACCGTAGCTGGTTTCAAAAATGCATTTCACTCGGCTAGTGTCGGCAAAAACTTACTTTTCAAATTATTATTCATTCATTATCACAAATAAAAATTAAATTTCTTTGAAAATTCAAAAATGAAGAATAAAACTAAAATTAATTGTCTTAAAACAAATAAAAGTTTGTAATAAAAAACACTTAAAAAATTCGAAATCTAGTCTAATAATTGTTTTGTTTTAATCATAAATATTTGCACTATATTCTATTTTTATTTTTAATAATTATTAAAAAAAATTTTTTATTGTCTTAAATATTTTGTATTTTTAGTGTTCTCTTTTATTTCATCTGTCTAGCAGTCTATAAACATAAATATTACGATTTTAATCATAACAAGTTTAATTAATATTATAATTATATAACCATACTATGAACATATATTATTAAAACGTTATTTTCCATGATCAATATATAGTTCCATATAATCATTTTGTATTATATATATGGAAATATGATCATAATAAAGTAGTATAACTATAAATTTATTTCGTTTAACCATAATATGATTCCACACAACCATAGTATAGTCCCATATGATCATAATATATTTCCTTGTGACCGTAACTAATGAATTTTTCCAAAAGTTTTAAATTCGTTGTAGTATTTTACTAAAAATGTAATATCATTAAAAACACCACTACATTGTAAGTGAGTTATGTACGTAAATTTAGTAATTTTAGGCCAGTTTTTAAAATTTGGATTATATACAAGATAGGTGTGCTACCGCTACAAGTTTTTAAATTTAAGGATATATGAGAGGGGGATATGTCCTTGGAAACTAAATATGTCACACGTATTTATTGTCAAATGTGTACAATTTTTCGACCATTTTTAATAATTTTTGTAGCTTTTATATCATTTTTAACTTTAAGGATATATATATGGGAGGTGAGCGTGTCCTTGCACCGAATTGGAAACAAATTTGATAGACACTATAAGTGTTTTGTGTACGGAATTAATTTAAGAAATTTTATTTTTTTTCCACTTATTTTTTTAGTTTTTTGAAAAAGGACATTTTTTAATTTTAGGATATATGGAAAGGACATGAATCCTTGCTCCGAAATTTTTGAAATTATAAATTTGATTAAATTTTATTAACTTGAATATGTGTGCCAAATTTCAACTCTTTACAATAACTCCTTCTATTTATGGTCACTTGTTATATAACGTTATATAAACGTGGCCTGATAAATGCTAAAAATCACTTAATCAGTTGGTATAAGGAACAAAATTATTCAGATCAAAGCTAATAAAAATAAAATTTCCTATAAAATAAGACTCGAGTCAAGTTTATAGAATGAATCGTTTCGGTTGTAAGGACAAATAAATACGAATTTTATTGAAAAATCGCTGTTTTTCCCAAATTCATCCTCAATGAGGCACGTCTTAGCGTTATCCGATTAGACTGAAACTTTGTCAATCGCATTTTCTAGCCTATTGGCACAATTAAAGGGGGTGCCCTGAAAGATAGTCCCTAAAAAAAATTTACCATATACCTTGTTACCATCCTAATGTATATACTATATAATAAATACCATTTGTATGCCATACCTCTATGAAATATGTAGTAACTTAAAAATCCTATTAGTAATTACCATCAACAACAAGATACATTTTCAAAGAAAACGTTCTGATCGTAAGCTGGTGACCTATAAAAAATTGTAATCGAAAAAAAAGGTTTTAGTCTTTACTTAATCCTTTAGCCTTTACTTGCCACCTGCCAGCATTAAACTATGGTTAGTAAGTGCAAGAAAAATTTTAATTACTTTAAGGTCTACTTTAGATATTCCAGGTTCTCTTTTTTAGTATTTAAGTGTTGCCAAAGTGGTTAATTTTAAATTGAATAAGTTAACTTCATAGCAGCATTGTTCGCCAAATAACTGCATAACTATGTACCTCTATAGTGCCATTTTTAAATATGTGTAAGCTTTAAAGACTTATGAGATACAAAGATATGCTTTTTTTTGTTGCATTTTCGTTTTCATTTTTTTTTCAGCGTCGGTTAAAAAATTTAGTATTTTTAGTATTAAAAAAATTGTTTTAATTATTGGACTCATTATCATTTTAAAATTCCGTTTTTCCATGCCCGTTCTAGAACTATGCTTTGATTTACTCAGCTCGGCTGGCGCTCACTTTAATCTCTTGCAACAATAAATACTCTCTATATTTAAACATTCGCAAAAACACTTTGACATTAAAGACAATGCATTATTGGCTTAAGCTTGCGTTACATCTTTAGTCCAAGTGACAAGGTTGACGGCCATATGTATAATGAAAAATTGGCATGGAGTTAGCAGAAGTGTCATTTTTAATGTATTTTTTATCCCTTCATGTTAACTTTAAATTAAACTCTTATTATTAGCTTCTCGATATTCATTATAAATAAACTCTTTGCCAACACCCTGCTTAGCCTTATCGGCTGGCTAGTGAGCAGAAAGTTGTGTGCGATGTATAACCTGTGTCTAAATTTTCATTATACATATGGGGGTGAGTGTATAAAATGTTAAAAAGGAATTGACGAGGGTCGTCCACTTTTTATTAAAAATATGAGAGCAGATATCGCAACAGTGTAGGTCTCTAAAGACCTAATTGATCACTTAATGTTACGAATAGTAGTATAAACAGGAATAAAATAAGACAAACAAATCTAATTGACATAATAGCAATTGATCAAAATATAGTTATTGCAATAAATATTAATGTATAGAATGGTCATAAAGCTATCATATGCCTACAAAAAATAAACTTATAATAAGCTGCTTCTCTTGTTAGTAAAAACTGCATTTTTCAAATTGAATGATGTCAAAAAATACTCTTCAGAGTGCCAATTATAATCATCATAAGAAAGAGAACAACACAAGGACATGAATATTACAGTTATTAAACATTTGCACATATTGTATGGCATCTTCATCAAGTAATAGATTCAAAATTATTATTTAAATTTTTTTAATACAACACTGTGCAATGCCAAACCCTCGTAAAAATGTTAATTTTCACACAAATCAAATCAACTGTCAACCGCACGTGTTTTTGGATTTAAATATAAAAGAAGTAAAAATATAAAATTTTAAAATAAGTTGTCTACAAAATATAACAAGAAAAAAACCTACTTATGGATTGCGAAATTAAAACCCTCCTTTGTGCCTTAAATTCTAAGCCCGATTTCTTAACTGTCTTTTTCTTCTGTCTCTCTTGTCATATAAATAGAAATAATTTTTTTTCTTCTTCTTTTTGCAATAATTAGAAATGCAAATAAGGTTGATGAAAAATGTATCTGTAGCAATTTTAAAAATAAATTTCATAATTCAAATAAGATTAAATGATTGAAACCACATCAACTTACAAGTTTTCTATTAAATAAATATTAAAATTATGCAAAATATTATAGGTTTTACTAAAACAAATATTTTGCATTTAAATGAATTTGTTTTTTATTATCTTTACAGACATGCTCTTGTGGGCAAAGTTAAGTTTTTTCTTTAGGAGAAAGAGCACAATACAGGCTTTACTGCTGCGTAATGCGCTTGAAAAGTGGACGCAATTTTGCACTTGCAGTTCTGTTTAATTAAATAGCACAGACCCACTTCTTTTTTGATTAAACAAATTTTTGTAGAAATTATTACTGTATTTTAATACCCTACTAAAATGGGTTCGTTTGCGTGAAGTTTCCACATAGGAAAATGTTGAACCTATATTAATTATTATTATGGAAAAAAATTAATTGAATATGTTGATACTGAAAAGTTTAATGATCTTGCTCTTAGTAAAAATTACACATCTTTAGAAAAATTAAAAAAAAAGGAATCAGAAAAATAAATCTGCAGCAAACGTTAAACAGCTAATTTTAAACATTTTTAAGAACTGATAAAACATTCCAATCGAAATGGTATTTTTGGTTTCAAAATGGGGGCCATTTTAATAAAAAAATTAAACTTTAATTTAAATTGTATAGAACTTAAAAATATTTAAAAGAAAATGAAAATTTATTCATCTAAAAACATAAAATACAGTTGTGTTTTTTGTACACAGAAAAAAATATCGTCACTTTTTTTCTATTTAAGGCGTTATTAGAATTCAGAATTAAATTTAATTATTTAATCAACAATTATATTTTTTAATAATTTTTTTTTTAATTAGGCTCTTTATTAGTAAAAAATATATATTTTATTAAATAATTAATTCATTTAATTAACTGTCTTAATTGAGTTGAGCTCTTATTAAAACTATTGGTTTTTTACCACTAAAGTTTTAAAATATTCAAAACTGATATTGCTTTAAACGGCGGTATTTAAACCGGCTCTTAAGGTTTTTTTTAAGTGTTTCTGTTAAACGAAAAAAATATTAGGAGCCACTTTAATAAGTTATTATAATTCTCGTTTGGGTTAACATACTTTAAGTGTAAATAATTATATTTTCGACGGATGTTTATAAATTAAAACGGCGGGTTTCAATTCCTCTCTTAAGGTTTTTTTAAGTGTTTCAGTATAAGGAGAAAAATGTTAGGAGCCACTTTAATAAGTTATTGTAATTCTCGTTTGGGTTTACATACTTTCAGTATAAATAATTATATTTTCGACGGATGTTTATAAATCTAAACGGTGGGTTTCAAACCAGCTCTTAAGGTTTTTTTTAAGTGTTTCAGTATAAGGAAAAAAATGTTAGGAGCCACTTTAATAAGTTATTGTAATTCTCGTTTGGGTTTACATACTTTCAGTATAAATAATTATATTTTCGTAGGATGTTTATAAATCTAAACGGCGGGTTTCAAACCGGCTCTTAAGGTTTTTTCTAAGTGTTTCTCTTAAACGAAAAAAAGATTAGGAGCCACTTTAATAAGTTATTATAATTCTCGTTTGGGTTAACATATTTTCAGTATAAATAACTATATTTTCGTAGGATGTTTATAAATCTAAACGGCGGGTTTCAAACCGGCTCTTAAGGTTTTTTCTAAGTGTTTCTATAAAACGGAAAATATGTTAGGAGCCACTTTAATAAGTTATTATAATTCTCGTTTGGGTTACATACTTTAAGTGTAAATAATTATATTTTCGACGGATGTTTATAAATTTAAACGGCGGTTTTCAAACCGGCTCTTAAGGTTTTTTCTAAGTGTTTCTGTTGAACGAAAGAAATGTTTGGAGACACTTTAATAAGTTATTATAATTCTCGTTTGGGTTAACATACTTTAATTATAAGTAATTATATTTTCGACGCATATCTAAATTTAAACGGCGGTTTTCAAACCGGCTCTAAAGGTTTTTTCTAAGTGTTTCTGCTAAACGAAAACAAGGGTAGAGGCCACTTTAATAAGTTATTATAATTCTCGTTTGGGTTAACATACTTTAAGTATAAATAAATATATTTTCGACGGATATTTATAAATTTAAATGGCGCTTTTCAAACCCGCTCTGGAGGTTTTTTCTAAGTGTTTCTGTTAAACGAAAAAAAGATTAGGAGCCACTTTAATAAGTTATTATAATTCTCGTTTGGGTTAACATACTTTCAGTATTAATAATTATATTTTCGACGGATGCTTATAAATCTAAATGGCGGGTTTCAAACCGGCTCTAAAGGTTTCTTCTAAGTGTTTCTATAAAACGAAAAATATGTTAGGAGCCACTTTAATAAGTTATTATAATTCTCGTTTGGGTTAACATACTTTAAGTGTAAATAATTATATTTTCGACGGATGTTTATAAATTTAAACGACGGGTTTCAAACCGGCTCTAAAGGTTATTTTTAAGTGTTTCAGTATAAGGAAAAAAAGGTTACGAGTCACTTTAATAAGTTATTATAATTCTCGTTTGGGTAACATACTTTAAGTGTAAATAATTATATTTTCGCCTTTTGACTTTCGTTGCAAAAATCATGACTTTTGAAAAAATTAAGATATTTTAAAGATTTAAAAAGATATTGACAGAGGACACTTTAGGCTTCAAAATATTGTTTACAAAATA
>NDXZ01033047.1:0-11378 GCA_003055125.1 Paykullia maculata
TATCTCATTCTGGGTCAACAGTTCCAAAAATCATATTTTTTGATACGTAAAGCAAAAAAATTTTAAAAAAGTAGCATAAAAGCTGATTGAGTAAATTTTTGCCAATTATATGATTCTCTAGTTCATTGAGGATAAATCGGCCTAATTTTTTATTTTTAGACTTATAAACTCATAAAATGTAAAAAAAGTACCTTAAAAGTTGGAAAAGTACTTTTTCGCAACCCTATTTGATATTTTTATCGTAATTAGCAGCGATAGGCCCTTATTTTGCGTTCTTAGACTTATATGCCCCAAAATATGTTAAAAAATACCTTAAAAGTAGAAAAAGTACATTTTCGCCGCATATATAATATTTTATCGTAATTAGAAGCCATAGGCTAGTTTGGAGTTTTTGGACTCATAAACACACACTAAAAGTTAAAAAAGTACTTTTTCGCTCTCTATATTTTTTTTTTTGCTTAATTTGGAGCAATAGGCCCTACTTTTGCGTTTCTAGACTCATAAACTGAAAAAATGTTAAAAAGTACCTTGTAAGCTAAAAAGGACTTTTTCGCCCCCCGTTTACCGGAATTTGTCTCTTTCTCTTACCCATTACTATTGTTGTTAAAATTTTATTATGTCATACTATTTTTTATATCTGAAGGATTCCATGTTTCAAATTTAACCAAAATCGGCCTAGTAATTTACTATTAAACGCATTTTCTCGGTTTTTGGTACTTTTCTACTACCCATTCTAGTGTCTAGTGTCTAAATAGTAGTGGAAGCTTAAGTGAAGCTATTAATGAATTCTATCAAAATTCAAAAAAAAAAAATTTTTTTTGAAGTACCAAAATTAAGTACGATTTTTATCACTATAAGTTTGAATTTCAAAAAAGTACTATAAAAATATTCATATTCTTTCGGGATGTGACGAATGCAGTTAAAATAAAATTTCTATGTTTCTTGGTTCAGAAGTTTAAGGAGCACAAAAAAAGTACCAAATTATAATTTTTACCCATTTTTACACCCTAGGCCTTCATATTTGAAAAAAGTACCAGACACCTGTCTGCCTATTTTTTGAGTAGAGTACAATGCTTTTTAAATTTTGTTTGGTTAAGAAGATAAATCAATCAATAAGTCAATTTTAATAGTGGCTCTTGTACATTTTTAGATAAAAAGTGGGCGTGGCATTAAAAATTTCCAAAAACATTTTCACCTATTGTTCCTTTTGGACTATCAGTAACTATCGGTTTAACGGTGTAGCCAGCTATAAAATACAAAAATTCATACAAACATACATACAAACATCCATACATACATACACACAAATTTTTGTCTTCTTTATATATATAGGTAGATAGATAATATAGCAAACAGACTAAATCAATAAAATAAAAAAGATATTTTATTTTGCCTCTGTTAGTTCTTTCCATTTAGCAAAGGTATTCTTCCTGGTATCATCGCAATTCTTATTATTTTCTTCTTTTGTTTATTAACAAACTATTATTGTAATTGTGTTTATTGAACAAAAGCAAATTACAAAGTGAAAATATATGAAAAATATTTAAGTACAATTATTGCAATGAAACAATAAGTATTTTACAATGTATAAAACGATAAAGTTTATTTCCAATAATAAGTCTAGAAAAGATAAATTAGGGCCAATTTATCTTAATTGAGATAGAAAATAGTATAAGAATGCGAAAAAGAGCTTTTTTATCTTTTAAGGAATCTTTTTAAATTTTTTGAGTTTGTGAGTCTAAAAATATGATTTTAAGAACTCTTGACCCAAAATGAGATATGAAACCATATATGGTTTATGTTTATGGGGCAAAAAGGTATTTTTAATTATTTATGGTTCTTTTTCATCCAGGTTAATATAGGGGTGGCAAACTGCTTTTTAATAATTATTAATGGTTTTATTGTCCTAGAAGTGAGTTATTAGAGACTATTAATTTAAATTTAACTTTTTTTATTTCTATACTGAACTGAAATAATAAAAAAAAAATATAATGAACCCCAGTTATAAAGACATCAGATAAGATATGTATATCCTTTTTAAGTTTATGCAAAACTCATTGATATAATGAAGGTAAATATGGAATCAAATGGTGTCAAGCTACGTCTTAATATTTCTTTTAATTTGTGTAAATAAAATAGTTCAGAGAATGAAAGTTGTCATATACTTATGTATGTTACGAAAAATTAAAAATGCTTAACAGAATTTGAATGGTAAAAAAATATTAAAAAAATGCGCGAAGTAGCGGGAGTAGCTATATAGATTAATACAGCAACTGTTTTAATAATAATTAAAGGTTTATAAAACAAAATTTCCATGCAAAAATTGTTTATATTAAATTCATAATATTAATAAAAATAATGGGGTTAATCAGTACTTGTATATATATATATATCTGTAAGTAATATCACTTACATCAAAGTAATGTAAAAAAAAATTAATAAAAATCTAACAAAAAAAATTACTTTGAATATAATAAAATAATTAAAATAAATACAAAAAGAAATCAGCAAAAAACAAAAGCGTTTAAACACAATAAAAATAATTCAATTTAATCCTGCCAGCCAACTTTTGAAAGATCTCACAAATGCTTTTTTCTGCATACTTTTCTGCCACTTCAGGTTTTTATTATTTATGGATTTTATTGTTTTTTTTTATTGAAGTTATTTTTTTTTTGTTTGTGTAATTTCATCTAGCTTTTGTTTTCCGTTTCTGAAGGAAAACCAAAATAATGATGAAAGTGGAAACAATAAACCTTTTTAAAAGATTTTTGTATGAAAAGTTTACGAGTGTTACTTTGTTGTTGTATATAACACACACAAAGAGAATAACTTTGTATAGGGAAACACACATCTAAGTGTACATGTGCACACAACTAACTTACTTTTCCTCGTTTTATAGGTTTCAGTAAATAATAAGTGGCCAAAGCCTTAGAAAAGTGAATTACAGAGTATAAAACGTGTGTTTAAGGACTGAGACTAATCAAAATTAAGAACAGGAAACCGTAATTTGCGCTACATTACATATAGTAGCTTTAACCCACAAAGTTTATCTTGAAAACCGTTTCAAGCCTTAAACAAAACAAACCCTATTATTAAGTGTGACGTTAAGTTTTCTTTTTTATCTTTAGAAAAAACTTGCGATACGAATATTAACGGAGTACAATGTTGAATATACCAAAGTGATTGTAGCATAGATAAAGTTATCCGGAAAGCGTGATATTTATAGTTGGACCACAAGAGGGTGATGTTTAAAATATTACCAGACTTTTTTGATTTGCTTAGGATTATAATAGAAGATGTGATAATAGTATTGCAATGCCCTTGATTAAGATTATTTATGTATTGGTCAAGCAACTAAACTTTCAGGTGATATTAAGGCTAAATATCATCAGCATATAAATACATGCGTATTTTATAAAATTCCCTATATTCTTAAAATGTAGGAAAAATTAAATTAGCACGAAAAAGATGTGTATTTTTATAATAAATTCTGGAAACATGAGTGTTTTGGGACACTCTACTCAACGTGTATAAGTGTATTAAAAATAGAATAAAATTGTACACTTTGTAGTAACATTTTATTTGTTTTACAAACGTATATGAATTGTTGAGCTGACTGAATGACTTACGTACAAATTCACACACATACATAAACAAACGTACGTGTTGTGATGTGTTACAATTGTACTTTCTATTGTTATGTATTTTTTTCTTCTTTTTTTTTTGAGTATATTAAGTCTTAAAGGTATGTTGGTATTTATTTATTTTACTTGTTTGGTGTTGTAGTGGTATGTCACACTCTCATTTGATGACTTCAAAAGTGTGGGAGCTAAGATCAATGGTAAATAACTTTACTTACTTTGAAGTTTTCTCTTCAACTTGTTCAAGTTGTCAATTGTTGTTAACTCTTTTATAGTCGGGCATTTAAGTTTTCTTTTCTTATTTTTGCTTCTATTGTTTATACACTTAAGGTAAAAGTAAAGTTTTGCACAAAAGTTTTCAAAGCAAAGAGTTGTAATAAATTGCTGTACAAGTTTTTGTTTAGAGATTATTAAAACAATATTTATCAACTATAAATTAAAAAATATGTAACTGATATACAAAGAATGATGCAGGGCTTTTTTATCGTTATTATTTGGAACACACCTATTTTACAATAAGTATCAGTTTTTGAATGAGAAAAAAATATTGAAAGTATTGAATGTTATCTCAATTAGATTTTTTTAATATAAATAATTTTATTTATTATACCGTTCAAACAATGTGTCAAGGGTATATATAGGTTTGTCATTCTGTTTGTAATTTCTACATTATTTATCTACGACCTCATAAAGTATATATGTATATTCTGGATCCTTATAGTTAGGGAAGTCGATTTAGCTATGTCTGTCTGTCCATCTTTTGGTTGAAATTAAGTTTTCGCAGCTCCCATTAGTTACCCAGAGCTGTTTGTGATATCAAACTTTTGGAAGTATTTTCAAAAAAGTCGGTTCTGAAAACTGGAGATATCCATTAATAACCGGCTGAGATATAAGCAAAAAAAGACGACCACATTTTTTTTGCACAAAAAAATATTACTATTTTGCAGCTTTTGTATAAACTATAGACATATTTAAAAAAAAAAAACTAATTTGTGTATAATCTACAAAGATATAGGCGAAAAAGCTTACGGACCAAAATTTCTATTGAAAAATAATCAAATCTTCTAAAACTAAACTGCCTTTCGAACATGTAATACATACATATAAACAAAGATACATACATACACTTCCTATTATAGGTGGTGAAGGGTTTATAAGGTTTGGCACAGCCAAATATAGCGCTCTTACTTGTTTTTATTTTTACTTCTTATACAGGAAATTTCGTTTGTCTTTTATTTAGTTTATTAAGAATGTTGATCAGTCATGATTGTTTACACCGTGTTATGTGTTTTTATATTACTATTTTAATTGTGAACACCCAGAGGAAAAACCTGGTTGACTATGGTCACAGTAATATGATCACAGGCAATTTTTATATTTTATGATTACTGCAATCGTTATATGATTGCCACAATCATAATATGGTTGTAGTCATATTTTACGTCAATACTATGATCATATATATGAGTGCAAGAACCATTATATGCTTGTCCAAACTTCGTTACGAATAATCATATAAATGGCGGTTTTAGAATATATGATAACCATAATCTGAAACCATCATATTTGTGATTATCCGTAACGAAGATTATAGTTTTGACATGATATATCTTGAGAACTGTTTCATGTTTCTTTTTTATTCGAGCCGATCATTAGGAGGATCAGAAAAGGAAGTGTGGCACGACCTCTGCAAAGGAACTACATGAACTAAAATATTTGGGAAATTTATGCAATAAATCTAGAGGAAAGAGAATGTGGGACCTCCCATACAACTTAAATACATTTTATGATATACCTTCAAAACTGCTATATATCTATGGTCTCAAAACTTTGCAATTGGTTAAAAATGTGCAAATTTTTTTTATGCATATGAAGGCATCTAGAAAGCGCCGTTATTGTTTTGATGCAACACCAGGGGTGCTTCTAATGGTAGCTGATTTGTCAAACTAGTATAATTAGTTTAGAGTTAAGAAGGAGCAGGTGCTCTTTTTTGGCCATAACCTCCCAGCAAAAATTTAGTAACAATTTTTGAATGACTACTTTATATCGTGAAGTGATAGTGAATTATTTATTAACTGCTAAATGAGTAGTTATTTTTTCTCTCATTTTTAATTTAATCAGTGTTTGTCATTCCGTCTGCTAGCATTTGGTCACCTTGACGACTGCATTTGTATATACACCAGTACCAATATATCGAATCGGAAAAATAGTTTTAAAGAGGAGGTTGATAATGCATTTTGCTGATCTTAGTTTCAAGTTAATTCCTAATAATGGTTGAATTTTTTATTATTAGAACCTAATTTTCTTGCATTTTTTGTTGGTTTTTCTCGTAAATAGAATCTAAAAAAACTAGTTTTCTTTTTTGCAACGTGATGTATAAACATTATTGTAGGTTCCTGATTAGGTCGATAAAGTACAAAGAGGACAAAATAAAAAACCAAAAGCAAGAAAAAAGTTACAGAGTTGTTTGTATATTTTTATTTTTGGTCTTACTTTTTTTTGTTGTGGTCAATTTAATGCAGCCACAAAAACATTGTGGATTTATTGTCATTACTTGTACTCAACACAATATTTGAGTGCAAAGAATTTTGTATCTTACATCGCTTTAAAATACTAGCTTCATTTAAAAACTCATTTACTAAAACGTTTCTTTTTAATTGTTACAAGAATTTCGGAGTATAATAAGTATAATCGACAGGATTTTTTATACAATTCACCAACCATATGTGATATAAAAAATCGATGTAAAATATCAGTAGTTTCCAATACTTTTAAAAAACACATTTTTAACATTAAGCTGTTTGTTGCAGAACTAAATATTCGAACCCTTAGAAACTTTTAAACAAAAATTTAAAACTAAATGGGTACAGATATTATAAAAATTATTTATCGCTCTAGCCTTTCGACCACAACTGCCTTTAAAAAGCTTTTTTATTTGGTTTTTCTTCTTCAATTGTTTTCGGTTCTGCAAATTTTATAGAAAACTAAAAACCGAACATGAAAAATAAACGAAACACATACGAAACACATACATTGTGTGGTCAGATTTGTTTGTGAAAACTCTTTTTAAATTTATATGTACGTAGATACTCGTATGTGTACAATGTATTTATTATTTTAAAATTTTTATGGGAAAATTTTTTCATCCTCAAAAAGCGGATGGGATTGCAAACTGGTATTAAATTTTAAATCTGTTACTTTGTCGAAAATTAAATTAATTTCTATGGAATTTCAAGAAACAAAAAAAAAGAAATAGATTTTTTAAGATTCTGTAGATAAACAACATAAAATAAATACCCATTAGTTGAATAATATTCTCTTGCAGGTAAAATGTATGTAAACTTGGCTGGAAATAAAAGAGTTACAGATCCGAATTTTTTCCTCAAGAAATAAAACAAAACTAGCTCCTTATTTTTTTAAAGATTCAGGTTTAAAGCCTATCATTAGCAAATTTTTTGCATAAAGTATTCGATGTAAAATTAGATATTATAATATTTCTGCAATTAAATATTTAATTTATTTCGTTTAACATACGGGTTTACTGTTCAGAATCAGGAATTCATGTTATCTTTAGGGATACCAATTGTATTTGTTAGCATATTAAATACATAAGAGCTTTAGACTTATGACCCAGTTCTAGGCGACTATAATTAGGTAATAGAGATATTTTTAGCTGGTCTTTATAAAATCTATTTTTATATTTTTGCGAAAGCATAAAATGCATCCTTGTCAGAATTACTAAAAAATTGAACTAGGAACATATTTAACTTTATAATAAAACGTTAAACAGAGAGTAAACGAGGCATAATAATTATTAATGTACAACTACCGTTTTAATTCTCTTAAAAATATTATAGCTTTGACAGTAAGTTTTTATTGTATCGTCAATATTGTATCAATATTGTAAACGTCATATAACAACATATGAAACAAACAAATAAACTTTTAAAAATAGCCAATCGAAATTAATGAAATATACTTTCCTGATTTTATATGGAAAAATTAAATTTTAACAAGCGCTTTCTACTTATGCGTTAAGAAATCATATTACCCTAGCATCTAAATGGTAAATGCTTTTATTTTAAAAACCACATTCAAATCTTTACCATAAGGCATCACCTAGAAGGTGCTAAACAAGCACAAAACGTCTTAATTTCAATTCTATAAGATTTCAAAGTTCTTTCACTGCACAGTCTAAAATCTTCTTGAATATTATAGGTTTATGTATTTAAAAAGCCTGCACACATGTGGCAAGGGTATATATAGGTTTGTAATTGCTACAATATTAATTTGCATATATTCTGGATCCTTATAGATAGGGGAATTGATTTAGCCATGTCCGTTTTTCCATCTATCCGTCTGTCCGTCTATCTGTCTGTCTGTATATTGATTAATATCAAGGTTTCGTCGCTCTTATAGCTCACCCAGGGTTGTATGTGGAATTAAACTTTTGGAAATACTTTCGAAAATTCGGTGTTGAAAACTGGCAAGATCCATCTATAACCGGCTGAGATATAAGCAAAAAAAGACGACTGCCTCTTATTTTCTTATTTTTTTAATTTACACAAAATAATTATTGTTTTGCAGGTTTGACATATACTAAAGATGATGAAAAAAATTCGTAAATAAGATTTGGCCCAGACAAATATAGCGTTCTTACTTGTTTATATTATTTTAGTAAACATTTTTCTTTATGATTAAAATAAAATATATACAAAATTTTTTTATCTTATACTTTTTATAAAATTTAATTTATGACAAGTGTTTTCTAAAATTGTGTCATACAAATTCTTTATGCCAATTACATACATATATAAATATGTTATTGCAATAAGGTTTAAAAAAAAATCAAATCAAAATGTCAAAAACTTTGAAATTGTAATTTGTAATTTTAATTTTTCCGGTCTCAATAATGCTTACTTAACAGCTTAAATATTTAAATAAATAATTTTTATTTTTGTAATTTCCTTCTCACCCTTGCAGCTTTTGACCTTTCGTATTTTATATAAAATTAGTAATATTTCTTTTGATCATGTTATATATGTAAGAACTTCCACTTATACCCTGTCGGAATTGTCACAGCTGACTCAAAAGCTAACTTATTTTTCATGTTCAATGCTAGCTTATTTTTCATGAGTCAGTAGTCACTCACGCTGCATAAGTTTTAAATAACCACAAGTTAGCTCATTTTGAGTTAGTTTATGGCGCATATAATATGAGTGCTTTAATGGTTAGCTATGAACTGACTATTATACGGTTGGCTCTAATAAAAGCATAAAATGTTAAGCAATTTTTGTCCAATTTTCTTTTATTAGTTTAATTTCACAAAATTTATTAATTGCTTATATGTACATATGTAGCAAAAAATAATTAGAATAATATATTCACACGTATTACGTTTATACGGGGTTTGTAACAGTGAAGTAATCAGTAACCGTGTTCTTATGAAGCCTTTTATCCAAATGCAATTTCACGATGTCCAATCGTGATTCGAGAAGCTGTGAAATATTTTTGTTGGAAAACTTAGTATTGCACTCATTTCATTTGATCAGCGTATTCACCGCGCATATTGCATCATTGTAAGGTACAGATTCTGGAGCTTTCAAAACATTGCCAACCTTTTGATCTATGTCTGTGTCGGTGTACAGCAGTACATACATACAAATATAAATAGCGACAATCGATATACAAAAATTCAAATAAAAAACAAAAATGACTTAACTTTTTAGAGTCTCGTGTAGTGACTGAAAGCTGATTAACTCTTCCGTATACTTAACTTTTGCGCGTCTTGACTTTTTCGAGTCTCTACTGTATATGTATGTAGAATAGACTGTAATAATGATTGCATTGACAGTTAATGCGCGTTTAATTTAATCCCGTTTAAGGTATTTGCAAGTCCAAAGTAATAAGATTTTCTTGACACCCATAACTTGAAAGTGCGAAAATAGAAAATTTGTATATACAGTGTCATAGCTGCGATGTATTCAGCGTTAGCTGTTCTATTGTGCATAACTTGTGGATAATGTTGAATGATTACATTGTTTTGTTTTTAACGTATTTTTATCAAAGCATTGACCATGTGAAGTTGTGCGTGTCCAGCATTTCAAGCATGTTCTTTTTGAAGTCGCCCTGAGATATTTAGTTTGTCAGGCTTCATCGGTGTCTTCAAAAAGAGTTGCTTCAGTGGTGAATCTTAGAATACACGATAGTAGATGTTTTACAGGAGAGCACATCAAACAAAAGGTGCCCCTTTTTCAGTATCTGTTTCTTACTGGTTAATTAATTACTAGTTTGACCACGAATATAGTTTTCTTTATTAATTGTTTCTATGTTAACCGTTTAACATTAATAAAAAATTACTTTTTGTTATATAAAGTTCATTTTGCCCGTATTTTATGAATTTACAAAAAAAATATCGATATTTTGATATTGATATATATCGACCGACAACGATATTGCAAAAAAAATCGATAGAAAATATATAGATATAATTTTGGCATTTGTCCATCTCTAATACATTGCCTTCTTCTACTTTATTTGACGTATGATTGATGTTGAATTATAAACAAATAAAAACAACCATACGCACAAACACAATCCCTTTTAAACACACAAATTTAATTTAACTTTTAACAATTAACACAACAGAAGAGATCAACATACCACAGACATGTAATATAAAGATAATCACGTCTTGTGTTTGTGTATATGTTTGTATTTTTACGATTAACATAACATATTATTGTTACACCTTGTTTTCTGCCAGCTACACTGTTTCTGGTCGGCTTGTATGCGTATAGCATTTAACTAAATTTTGAATTGGGTATAGCCTTATCTAGCATTTCAAACATCAGAATCAAACAATTGGAAGTCTAAAAAAGTTGCACACATAATTAAAGCAGAAAAAAGATAAAAGAAAAAGCAAATGTTATTTTTAAAAATGTTGTAGTAAATTAAATTTTAATGCATCCTAAGTTAAATTAGAAGACAGCAAATATGTAACAATAAACAGCGATTATAACTAAAACCGGATGTTAGTTAATTGATTATACTTTTAAAAAAAGTGTTTTATTTAAACCTCAAGTTTAAATTTTGACAAATTATCTAGTTTCTGAGTTCGACGTCAATCGAGCAAAATAATTTTTCTTAACTGCAAAACTGATATTATAGTTTTAATACATCTCTCTTGTGTAGGGTATTAACATGTTATTTGAATTAAAAATCAAGAGCATCAAACATCAACAACTAAATTTAAATAATTAAAGGCGTTCATATATACAATTTTTCAAAAGAAAGCCAAACCGCAATATACACAAAGACTCATTTTTGCCTAGTGTTATATTTGGAATCAACAACTAACGTAATACATTTAAACTTTTACATACACACACAAAAACTAAATAAACAAACATATACTGCCAGCAAATAGAGTTAAAGGGTATGGCAAACAATCACCACAAAACTGTTTTTAGCTACAGTGATTGCTTGTGGTTAAAATATATTGGTATGAATATATGGTACTAGAATTGCAGATTAATCAAAGTTGTTTAATAAAAAGAAGATAAAATTAACCTTCAAATTAAAAAAAACCTAATAACGAAACTAAAAAATCATACCGCACAAACAGAAAATCAAATGTTTAATACAAATAAATAATCTAAATTTTTAAATTTTATATTCCATATTTTTATATTTAATTTGTAAGATTTTCTTATATATTAGAATTTTTTTTTTTAA
>NDXZ01033068.1:6190-37355 GCA_003055125.1 Paykullia maculata
TCGATGCTCCAAGTTTCAAAGAGATCTGATAAGTAGTTTAGAAGTTACATACAAATTTATAACATACATACATTCATATACATAAATGAGTTCATCAAGCATTAAAACATTTCATATCATTCGTTAAGAATTCGTTGCCTTTGGGAATATAAGTTTACTTTTGAAAAAGGCAAGCAATGCATGCAAGTTTATTCGTTACACTCTCTTTTTTTGAATAGTGTTATACATTGCTTTACTGAATTCATGTATGTATATGTGAACCAAAGACATATTTTTTGAGAATGTATTCATAAGCTCAAAATATAGCATTCAAACCGTTCACTGATACAAACATACAAATGTTACATATTTTTATTAATCAGCTTAAAATTTAAAACAAATTTTGCGTTCGCTTAATTAAAAAAAATGCTTCTAAAAGTAATATTTATTTTTCTTACTCAGTATTTAGTTAGTTGCTGAACTTAACTGGAAAAGTAAACGAATAATCATTTTATAAATTCGCTAAATCTTACTATGAGATATTTTCTAAAAGATTTTTACTTAATTTCCTTATTTAAATATTAAATAAACTTTTTAATGGCACCATGAAAAATGGTCCCAAACTAAAAATGAAAAATGGCCCCAATTTTTTACATTGAAAACAACAACACGATAGTTTGGGGGCCATTTTTAAAATCACCCCAAATTTTTTTTAAATTTTGGGGCCATTTTTCATTATTAAATTTTTTAATACTTTGGAAAATTGATAAATGAAAAATGGCCTCAAAGTTAAAAATGAAAAATAGCCCCAATTTTTTACAGTGAAAAACAAAACAACAACACGAAAATTCGAGGCAATTTTTCCTGTTTTTTTGAATAATTTTTCCTGTTTTTTTATTTCGGGAATCACCCAAAATTTTTAAAATCCTTAGGTCTTTTTTATTTTTCAATACCATTGAAAATGGTTAACTGAAAGCGTTTTTGAATATGAGATTTTACTAGTATGAAATAATTTCCCAACGAAAGCTGCAGACAGCCCAATTTTGAAATTGGGGCCATTTTTGAGTTTGGAGCCATTTTTCATTTTTTATTTTGGGGCCATTTTTCATGGTGCCTTTGTTAATAATTTTATTATCGTTACAAAATTTTTTCCCCAAGCCAATAAATGCACTTCCGAAATGGGCAAATTTTTATGCCGCAACAATATAACTTGTCTGCCACTCGAAAAGGCATGCGATGGCACTCCTGATTGTCCCGATCGTACCGATGAATCAATTCGCTGCACAGCTTCCAACAATTGTAAAAATAAAACCTGTCCCCCAGCCTCAAAATGTCAAATGATGCCACAATCGGATCCTGAATGCATATGCCCCAAAGGTTTTAGACACTCACTACTCGATAATGTTTGTGTAAACATTAACGAATGTCTAGAACAATACGGTATTTGTAGTCAGACGTGTGTTGATGCTTCTGGTACCTACCGGTGTACATGTGATGAGGGCTATACGCTTAGAGAAGATAATCGCACTTGTGAGGCTAATGGTGAAGAAGCTTTGCTTTTGTATACAACTCAAGTAACGGTGATGGGTATTAACCTGCGATCGAAGCGGGTGAATACAGTGGCAAAGAATCTGACAAAAGTGATTGGAGTGTCATATAATGGAGAGCACATATATTGGACTAATATACAAAATGAAGGTGAAAGTATTGTTAAGGCAAATCTGGATGGTTCACAGCAGGAAATTTTGTTAACATCTGGTCTAGATGCTCCCGAAGATCTGGCAGTAGATTGGCTAACTGGTAGGTCTCTATACTTCTGACTGCCAATTTTTTTTGTTTGTTTATTTACTTTTATTTTTTTATTTTTAAGGCAACATTTATTTTTCGGATAATGTTATGCACCATATAGCCGTTTGCTCTAATAATGGTCATTATTGCACAGTTTTAGTTACCGACGATGTTCATCAGCCTCGCGGGGTAGCTTTGTGGCCCCAACGTTCACAAATCTTTTGGACTGATTGGGGTATAAATCCAATGATTGCACGTGCCTCAATGGATGGCACCCATGCGCTACGTTTGGTAACGGAAAAAATTCATTGGCCCAATGGCATTGCCTTGGATATGTACAACGATCGTATTTATTGGGTTGATGCCAAAATGGCCACTATTGAAAGTGTACGCACTGATGGCACGGATCGCAAAGTGGTCTTGGAGGAAATTCTTAAACATCCCTATGGTTTGGCTATATTTGAAGACAACATTTATTGGTCCGATTGGGGTACAAAAAGTGTTCACTCTTGTAACAAATTTACGGGCAAAGACCATAAAGTCATAACCAAAGATCGCACTATTTATGCTGTACATATTTACCACTCTTCGAAACAAAGGAAAGTACCTCATGCCTGCGAAATTCCGCGTTGCTCTCATTTGTGTTTGCTGGCTGAAAACAACAGCTATTCATGTGCTTGCCCGGATGGCATGCAACTGGGGCCAGATCAGTTACGTTGCATTAAGACCCACAAGAGCCAGAGACTTTTCTTGGGAGTAAGGGGGAATTTAGTGGAAATGGAGCACACGACATTTGGTCGCCATACCATAACAAGCACTCACAAACTAAACATATTTATACATGAAATGGCTTATAATAGTGTCAATAATACAGTATTTATAGCCGATAACTTTCAAAAGTTCATTTGTGAAGTGGACTTGCAGAGTAATATAGTTAGTAAACTGGTACACGGGAATTTGGGAAATGTTACCGCATTGGCTTTTGGTAAGTAGAAAAGTTGGAATATTTGAAAGTGCAGTGCAACATCTGGTAACGCAACCAATAGAAGTGTAGGCTGTTGCGATAACAAAAGTTGTATTTAACAAAAGTATAAATTATTTTTAGATTATTTATCCCACGCCTTATATTGGAGTGACTCCGAAAGGCATGTAGTGGAAGTATTGTCATTACAGACAAGACATCGAGCTATAATATCATTCTTTTCGGGTATGGAGACCCCAATTGGCTTAGCCGTAATACCTGAAGATGGGTAAGATTTATTTGTTGGCAGGTGATCTCTTAACTTCACCTATTTTCTTGTTTAGAACGATGTTTATCGCTTTAAAGTCCCGTCGTTATGTTCACATTGATAAAAAATCTTTAAGTGGCCTCGGAGAGCATTCTCATGTCTTTGAGGATGAGTTGGGGGATGATGACATTAAGTTTGTTACTGATTTGGAGACGAATACTTTATACTGGGCCGACAGTGATTTGGGTCGCATATCATTTTCCGACTATCGAAGTTTACATGCCTATACATTCAGGGGCCGTTTAAAAAGACCCTATTCTATTGCCATAGTAGATGAAGATCTTTTCTGGACTGAACTCAGATCGAATACCATACACTGGACGCATAAGAGTAATATGGGACCTTTAAAACGTTTCGATATAGAAGTAAATCAAGAACTATATAAAACACATTCTTTACCCACTCATATTCCATTGGCGGCCAGTATACCAGCCCATACTGAAGATCATCCTTGCCAGCACTGGAATGGTGGCTGCTCTCATGTGTGTGTGACTTTGGGAAAATATGTGGCTGGATGCCTCTGTCCGGCTGGTTTGGTATTCGAAGACGCCAAAAATCGTTCCTGCATTGAGGCTTTAGATTGTGAATTTCGCTGCCGTTCGGGTGAATGTCTTACTTTGTCTCGCAGATGTAATAATCGTCAGGATTGTGCTGACGGTTCGGATGAGGAAGGTTGTGATGAAAAAATGAAACAGAAACCAAAAGTTTTATGTCCGGTGGGTAAGTTTATGTGTCACAATCAGGAACAGTGTTTGGATGCCGATAAACGTTGTGATGGTAAGAAGCAGTGCGATGACAGTTCCGATGAAGATCATTGTGAACATTTTGGTGAGTTAAAAAGTCTTAAAATAAAAGTTAATTTGCCAAAGTCGAAATATCATTTAGATAAATCTAAAAACTGTCATCGCCACCAGCATGTCTGTAATAATGGTAATTGCGTCGACTTTAGTGCCATGTGCGATGGAGTCAACGATTGTGGTGACAATTCGGACGAGGACAATTGTAAACCAGCTAGAGGTAAAGATGCCAGTGTAAGACCATTTTGCGGTAAAGACATGTTTCAGTGTAATAGTGGCACTTGTATTGGCAAGAACTGGGAGTGCGATGGTAAAATCGATTGTCCCGATGGCTCCGATGAACACGAAAAATGTGGTATGTAACCTTCTAAGTTGAAAAAATTACAATTCAAATAAAATGTCTTGTTTACTAGGTATTAAAGAATGTCCCATTGGCATGCATAAATGCCTTCTAGGCCAGTGCATAGATAAACGTTTGGTATGTGATGGTCACAATGATTGTGGTGACTTTTCAGATGAACTTTATTGCGACTTGATTACGGGAAAAAAACATAAAATGTCTTGTGGGGATGATTCAAATCCCATGTTTGAGTGTCCTAGTGATCACAATGTGTGTTTGAAACTTTCGGCCAAATGTAATGGGACAGCCGAGTGTCCACGAGGTGAAGATGAGGCCGACTGTGCAAGTGTGTGCAGCATTTACGAATTTCGCTGTAAAACAAGCAAAGAATGCATACGATCCGAATTTAGATGTGATAAAGAAAGAGACTGTATCGATGGCTCAGATGAAGAAAATTGTGAGCATCATGGTGCCTGGAATGCTTCGGTGGGTGCACAATCTCATGAAAAACCCTGTGGTCCCAAAATGTGGGATTGTCGGGATGGTCAGTGTATTGATGAGTCTCTGGTATGCGACGGTTTCGACGATTGTGATACGGGAGCTGATGAAGGCCCTCTATGTAAAACTGCTTGTAAATGGGTGGGTCATAGAAAGCCCTGTGAAAACAAGTGTAAAGCAACACCAGCCGGTGCTGTATGTTCCTGTTTTATTGGTTACAAACTAGGTTTAGATCATCGTTCTTGTATAGATATTAACGAATGCGAAGAACTAGATCCGTGTGCTCAAATGTGTCAAAACACTCCTGGTTCATATAGATGCTCCTGTTATCCGGAATTCATGATGCGTCCAGATAAGAACACCTGCAAATCTATAGAAAGTGAAAAGTCCTTATTATTTTCGACCTACGATGAAGTACGCAGCATGACTGAACAGCCTGTAATATTAAGAATTGCTTGGAAAGCTAATGACACAAAAATAAATGGTTTCGATCTAAATGTAAGAACACGTCAGGCATACTTTACCACAGACAAAGAGAATATACTGTACAAGGTGGATGTGGATACTGCTGAAGTTAAAGCTGCGTTAGAGCTACAAATGCCTGGAAAAGTAGCTGTAGACTGGATAGCAGGTAAAAACTGTATTTCTTGAAAAAAAATAACAATTTTTTACACTTTGTCTTTTTTTTAGATAACGTCTATGTTGTTAGCCGTTCACAAGTGTCCGAGATCCAAGTATGCTCTTTTGCTGCGAAAATGTGTGGCACCATTCTTAAAGTAAAACCTCGCGAAATGATAAAAACTCTTACTGTTGATGCCTACAATAGACGTTTGTTTTTTGTGGTTGTCGAAACCCAAATATTTGGATCTCATAGATCTCGTATAGCTACTGCAAACTTGGACGGGAGCAAACGTGAGTTCCTGCTAACCAAAGAACTGAGTTTTATTACTACCTTAGAATGTGATCCATACAAGAAAATTCTGTACTATACCGATATGCACCAGAAAACTTTACAGGCCATTAGTTATCGTGCAGAAACAAAAGGGAAGATCATAACATTACAACAAAAAGGAAATGTCATTATGCATCCATCCGGTTTAACCTGGTATGAAAATCAAATTTTCATTATTAACCTGGGAGCCAAGGAAGCCATACGCTGCGATCTTTATGGCTCGCATAAATGTAAGGCTTTCAATTTGAATATATTAAATGCAGAAGACATACTCATAGATGGTGCCTCACGCCAACCCATGAATCGTAATCCCTGTAATATGGCTAAATGTCGTGGCATGTGTGTACAAACCGAGTTTAGCTATGAATGCATGTGCGGTGATAGTATAGTAAGTGAATCAAAACATTGCGCAGCCAGCAATGAAATTATCTCCTCAGCATTGTTAATATATCGTCCAACATCTGCTTCGAATGAAAATCATAAATCATCCCATATAACAGCGGTGGTTTGGTCGCTATTTACCTTGCTGATCTTGCTTCTCTGCGGTTTGGGGTATTTTTATTATCGTCGCAAACACCAGGGCCAGCGTGATTTTATTCGTAACCTGCATTTCCAGAATCCATTGGCATCATTTATACCACAATACGGCTGCAAAACAGGAACGCTGGACAGTGGACATACCACAACGGGAACGGGAAGCTCATCGGGTACAACAGCCGCCTCATTCGAAGTCGGAAGGGAAAAGCTACATATTGGTTCGTCGATTCAAAGATTTTTGCGCAGATCAGCGTCATCGCATGGCTCGGAAATTCTACTGGAAACTTCCAAAGTGGGTTTGACTATACCAATGCTACTCTACCTCTAATTAATTTTTTTTTTTTACTTAATTTTCTATGAAAAGCCCCATGAAATACATGAAGTGGTCACGTTTAAACAGCAGCAACAACGTCCAGAACCGTCGCTCATACCAAATATTCTGGTGGAAGATACCGAACACGATCTCACCCGCACAGTTGGAAGTTATGAAGACGATGCGAGATCCCGGCTTGTGCCCTAAATAAAATTTTTTGTAATGTTTAATAGATTGTTTGTATTTAAGCAAATGGCAATTTAATGTAAAAATTTTTTTTTTTTTTAATGTTTATTTATGTAAATTATTATTATATTTTTCCTATTTATTATGTTAAATGTAAATTATGTATAAAGTTATTAGAGTTACTGTAGCGTAGAGCATGTCAAAACTTAATAAACGTTTGATATTTATTAAATTAAATAATAATAAAAACAAAATAAATTGTTGTGTGGTTTCTTGTTAGTTTACAGCTGTCTATATGCTGGTGATGATCTGATGATCATCAGTAGACTTTGAAATTATTTCTTAAAAAAAACTCAAAAATGTTGTATGTATAAGCAAGAGTTCAAATAAATTGAATGAGAATTCTTTCAAACAAAAAAAACATATTAAAATGTTAACAACATTCAACATTCATTCAATTTATTGAATTCTTGCTTAAATACAACATTTTTTAATTTTTTCAAGAAATAATTTCAAAGTCTACTGATGATCTGGTATAAGCACCAGTGAAAAACAGCATAAAGTCAGCTTGAAATGAACAACAAACCATAAAAATTTAAACAATAATGCGAATACGACAATTAAATATTTTCTTGTTATTAATAATAAAAATATTTTTTTTCTAATTAAAATAATTTCTGAAGGCAGGCTGTTCAAGACACCAATATAAAATATGGTTCACCGGTTTTATTAAGAAATTTTCTCAACAGACAAATTATCTTATATTTATTTGGGCTTGATATAACCATTTTTGTAAAATCGTTGTAATACTAAAAACCATTAGTTTTGGATTGCAAAATGTTTACAAATCAAACAAAATTAAATGATTGTTTTAATTATTTTTTTTATTCTTTAGCAATATAAGTACTTATAGCTAAAAATCTACATATAAAGAGCATTTAAATTACAATTATTTTACACATTTCAAAACTTGTTGAATAAATTTAAAATAAAAGAAACAAATTAAAAAATTTATTGCTTTTGTAGTAACATAATTCTAGATGCTAGAACTAAATTTAATATTAAAAAAATCTTATGGTTATAAAATTTCTTGCTTAAAATTTAAACTTTGGATATGAAACTTAAAATATCTATTTTTAGAGAAAAACAAAAAAATTAAACTGATTTTATTAAACGCTCATGACGCTCAAATATTTGTGTTTTACTCGCCATTGAGTCAACAGCGTCCCCATTGCTGTTACCGGTCATCGTTGAGAGAGCATTGACTGCTGGCAAATCGTCTCCATTTCTTTCTTTGGCCAACAGAGCTAAGCATTCACGGAATGCCAATAAAAATTCATCGGCATTTTCTTGATTAAACACCATGGGAGGCTTTAATTTGATGACATTGTCGTTGGGTCCATCCGAAGAAACTAAGATTTTGTGAACTTGCTTCATGCGATTTACTAGCCAATGGGCAGCTTTGGTATCAGCTTCACGACTATCACGATTTTTGACAATCTCAATACCAGTGAATAAGCCCAAGCCACGTACATCACCCACAATATCGAAATCATATTTCAAGTTGTTGCACTGCTTTAGCAAGTATTCACCTGTTTTGCGGGCATTCTCCTGAAGACCTTCCTCGTCAATAACACGCATAACGGCATTGGCTATAGCGCACGAGACGGGATTACCTCCATAGGTATTGAAATATGATACACCAGTATTGTAAAATGCCTCAGCAATTTCGGGTGTAGTTACCACAGCACCTACAGGGTGCCCATTACCCATGGGCTTAGCTACTGTAACAATATCAGGCACAACACCTTGAGTCTCAAAGGCCCAATAATGAGTGCCCACACGACCAAAACCAACTTGCACCTCGTCGGCAATACAAAGACCACCAGCATCACGTACGGCTTTATAGGCTGTCTTAAAGTAACCTTCTGGTGGTATAATCTGGCCACCACAACTTTGTAGGGACTCAGCAATAAAGCCAGCGACACCTTTACCTTGATTCTTCAACTTTTCACACATGTCTTTAATAGCTTTAGTATAAACTTCAGCCATATCTTGATTGGGATATTCTTTATCTTTGTAGGGACCACTATAGATATTGGGACAAGGTGCCACATGCACGTAATCTGGTTTAGGCTCTCCACCAGGTTGATTGAATTTATAGGGGGAAATTTCCATTACCGATGTTAAATGACCGTGATAGGCACTAAAATTAAAAGGGATAAATTTATTATTAATTATAATTAAAAAAAAAAAAATTATTCTTTATGAAGGTACTCACTGGTCTAATGTTATAATGTCCTGGCGCTTAGTATAGTTGCGCACCAATCTCAATGCCAAGTCATTGGCCTCTGAGCCCGAATTTACGAAAAAGCAAACGGACAAGGGTGCTGGCATCTTGCTGGTCAATGTTTTAGCACATTGAACTAATTCGTCATGCAAGAAACGGTTATTGGTAGAAATTGTAGCCATTTGCAGGCAACCAGCTCGAACAACTTTTGGGTGACAGTGGCCAACTAAAATTAAAAAAAATATATATAAATAAGATTATTTAATATTTAAATTTATTTTTTTTTCTTTAGATTTCGAATTATTTTTTTAAGCTAATTTTCATTAAAACAAATTGTAGTCAAAATGATAAGGCAAACAGAGACCCCTAAAAAAATCTAGTTCAAACAAAATATTTATACAATCTTAACTTTGCCTAAATCATAAACAAATACTTATATGTACATATCCTTGCCCTTTACATGTTAACTTTTTGGCATTGATCTCAATTTTACTTAAGATAAGCTTTAATCGTAGGTCATTATAAAGTCAAAGCTTAACCTTAACCATTTGGCTGCTGTAAATTTACCTTCAACCAAAGATTTGTATAAAACCCAAGTTTAATTTTAATCTTCAATATAATCTAAGTTTAACTTTAATCGCAAGTCCCAAAACTGTCTACATTTTACCTTAAGAGAAGCGTTAAATGTAGTCTAAGTTTAACTTCAATCAAAAGATTAATATTTCTTTTTTTAATATTTTTTTTAACATAATTTTGCAATAATTAAATGACTTTGTTTACAACAGTTAAAAGTAGATCAACTCTTAGAATGCACTACATTTTCTCTTATCTTCTAAGAAATTTTCCAATGACTATATTTTAATCAATAACAAACACCCCAATTTACATAATTCTTTCCTACTCATTCCATTTTTTTGAAAGCAACTTCTATGATCGCGTGCTGTACTTTGATGACAAAAAAAAAAGAGGCACAACTCAACACTCAGTTGCTTATCATTTGTTTTTCTTTAGAAACATGTGAACGTCTCATGTCTCGTGTGGAAATGTACTCGTGATAACCACAAATCATGTTCTTTACTTAGACTCATAATGTTTACATAATGCTACAGTAAATACAATTAAATTAAATGTCAAACATATTAATGCTCATTGAAATTGTTGTTGAACATAATTTTTGGTATTTTGACAATTACAATCGTAATCGCAATTCTAAAAATAGTATTGATAAGTTCCTTATATTTTTTTTTGTAATACGTAATAAATATTTAACATCAGTATTTACAAACATTTGAAAAAGTGGAATTTTTTTATTGAAAACATATTTTTAAACAATCATAAATATTATCTTCTTTAAAACTAAATTTAAACTACAACGTTTCAATGAATAAACTAAAAAGCCTGATTAAAATAATATAAATTATTGTAACGTTTATTTAATTGTTTTATTATTATTTTTATTTTATTTCCACTGTGTTTGCATTTTCCTTTTGTTTGTATTCAGATTAATAGGAGATCATAAATCCATAGAGTTTTTATCGCATTTATTTATTTATTATTTTTTTTTTTTTATTATATAAAATAATACAATGTGTGAGATTGTTATTTCCATAACAAAGTGAGTCTTATTTTGCGCGTTTGAAAATTATAAATTTAAATAAACAAACTGCAGTTCATCTACACGTGATTAGTTAAACTAGTTCTTTATAAACAAAGATTGCGTCTAATTTTTTTATCAAATGTATGTCATTTTATTAGGACCAGACCCAGACAATGGTCATAAAACGAATTAATATTGATGTAAAGAATTGTGCAACAAATGAATAAATTATTTAATCCAGTATTTCACTATCTGCTGGGAAGTTTAGTAGTTATTGTATTGGAAATGTATTTATTGTGAATCATATAGAAGATGTTAAAGAACAAATGAGATAACTACATATAATTCATAATTTTCAACTATGTACTAATTATAATTAGTACATTAATAATTATTAAATATATATAGCCATGTGTTTTATTGAGGCCGTATGCTCCTTATAAGATCGATGAAACCATGTATGTATGTATATACATATAAGTTAATAAGGTGTAAAATATCAACCATCAGCTGAGTTCCTAGAGTGTGGAAATTTTCAGTTTAGCTGCACAGGATGTACACGACAAAAACTTACCCAATTATATGTCCTTACGTTATCCAAATTATTACTTAGATTTTATGTAATTTTAGGAATAATTTTTCTCTTCCGTCGTAGTTTCTTTATGGTCAGTTTGCAATTGTTAACGTGTTGTTGTAGTGTAATTTAACTCTGATTGAAAGTTTTCCCAATGTCCATTTTGTCGTAGTGCAATTAAATTTTAACCTTTAAAAAAAAAATTCCCCCATTTTATATTGATTCAGTCTTTTATGTAAAATTTTTAATTTGACCTCAATTCTATGCCGTTTAAGTTAAACTAAGTTTAGTTTAAAAATAGACTTGAACTAACTTTAACCATTACATGTCAATGTTTAGTTTAAATCGTTAATAAGTGTTGACTTCTTTTAAATATATGTATTTTATTTTGTAAAAAAGAAATAAAAAAATTTTTTCATTTGAAATGCAATGTTACATTTAAGTAATCAATTCAATGTCGTTTTTAAAATATTTAATAAAAAAAATATATATGTATGTACATACATTGTACAGTAAACAATAAAATATTCTATTAAAAGAAATATGCATATATAGCATTTTTTGCCACTAACATTTCTATCTATTCCGAACACAACTTTCCCATTTTGGCCAAACTCAAAGACTCCGTTAGTAGACGACCAAAATCGGCATGGACCATTGTAAAATTCCTAACGGCCCGTTCTTGTATAAATTCGCTAGCACAACACAAATGAGCTGCTATATTATAGACCAAACGTTTGCGGGCACAATCGTCCAAAACTAAAACCCAAAAATCGGTAACTTGACTAAAATTATCTTCCGTATCGCCACTACCAAAACGATAAACATCGCCAGCCACAGGACAACAGGTTTGCAAAGCTTGTGTGCGCGAGCAGCTCTCAGGGCCAGAAAATGAATTAGGATAATAGTTGGGTGCACCACCTTGATTGTCCGTAACACACATGGGACCATCACGTTGATAGTTTTTGACAATTACGCGATAAGGACAGTTAACAGGTATCTGAGTAAAATTGGCTCCCAAACGATGACGCTGAGAATCTGCGTATGAAAATAGACGCGCTTGTAATACTTTATCTGGCGAGGGTTCTATGCCGGGCACCATATTAGCGGGACTAAAAGCCAACTGCTCGACTTCGGCAAAATAGTTGCAGGGATTACGATCCAAAACTATTTTACCCACCGGTACTAAAGGGAAATCCGAGTAAGCCCATATTTTAGTGGCATCAAAAGGATTGTATTTAAATTTCTTGGCCTGATCAAAAGTCATTAATTGTATATACAGCGACCAACTGGGGTAGTTACCATTTTTGATAGAATTAAACAAGTCACGTGCTGCATAATCCGGCTCAGTGGATTGCAATTCTAAGGCTTTTTTGATATCCAAATTTTGCACACCCTGATCAGTGCGAAAATGAAATTTAGCATAAATTGGTTCCCCTCGGGCATTTACCAACTTATAGGCATGTGCCGCATAGCCATGCATATGACGATAACCATCTGGTATGCCACGATCACCAAACATAAAGCATACCTGATGGGTACACTCTGATCTTAGGGAAGCAAAATCCCAAAACATATCGCAGTCTTTTACATTTGTCTGTGGATTTCGTTTCTGTGAATGGACCAAACTTGGAAATAGTACCGGATCCCGGATGAAACATATCGGCGAGTTTTGACCTACAATATCCCATATGCCATCTTCGGTATAAAATTTCACTGCAAACCCCTTTAAATCACGTACTGTGTCTGGCGAACCCAATTCACCGCTGTAGCCAGAAAAACGACAAGCAATCGGAATTCGTTTCTTTGCCTTGTCAAACATTTTAGCAGCACAATATTTTGTTATATCATGGGTCACTTCGAAATAACCAAAGGCTCCCGCACCTTTAGCGAAAACTACACGTTCAGGTATACGTTCTCTACCGAAATGTTCCATTTCATCGAGAAATATCGTGTCTTGTAAAAGTAAAGGTCCTTTGGCGCCCACACTTAAAGACGCGTCTTTAGTGCCAATGGGATTACCACTGCCGGTTGTAATTGTGCCCACCGCAGTAGACATCTTGTTTTTAAAATCAATCAATTGATTTGATGCACTATCGCGAAACATATTTTTAGCGACTGTGATTTTATTCTTTTAAAATATTTAGGCTTTGAAAATTGTTTAGTCTGTGAATAATATAGATTTTTATTTCGATGGCTTTTTTATTAAAAAATATATTTTTTTTAATGTCAAAAGATGATATTTCGGTTTGTCTATGTTTTATTTGGGCAGGAACTTTTTCTAGTAAAATAATCGATATATTTTAAAATTTATGCTGAGAGAAGTAGTAAGTAGTAAAATCTGTTATAAAATCTGATATAAAAAATTTTATTTTTATTTTGTATACATCAGTTTTTTGCAAAACAAAATATAATGCAAATACTTAACTCCTTTTTCGTAAAGCAGTTTGGATGCCCGATTGCCTAAATTAAGCTGAAAATACTTTTTGCTTTAATTTTAAACTTTTTATATTTAAATTTGTTTATTATTTTTGGAAACATATCTAAAGAGCTTCGCCTTATTGGAGAAAAGACAAAAAACATTAAAACAAGTGGCAATGTTTTAAGCCTTTGTTAATAAATGATCTTTTTAATCAGTGATTGTTTTAGTTATTTATTTGTTTGTAAATAAAAACTTAACTTAGGATTTATAGTTTAAGTTATGTTAAGCTTTCAATACCCATATTATATAAATAAAATAAGACGTATATACACTTACGTGCATTTTTGTATTAAAAAAGAAATGTGAAGCTTAATTAAAAATGTGTACTATAACTTTTTAATTAATTTGAATATAACGGCACGTTTTTTTAAGTTAATCAACAAAAAAATATACTGAAAAGTCAAGTGTCAATTTTTACAAAACAAATGCGATCATTTACAAGGGATAATCAATTAGAAATTAAATTTTAAAAATATTTTACAGCATTTTGAACTGCTTTAACCTTTAAATCACTGATAGTATTTTTCTCAAATTATATATTAATTAAGGATTCCTTTGTAATTAGAAGTTAGACGCAACCTTTGATTACTGCTGATTTTGAAAATAGATTCGAAATTGTTTTTATTTTAGAGAGTATTTTACATATTATTTAAAATACATATGTGTTTTTTAGAAATAATAAAAAAAAACCTTAAAAATAAATGCGTATAGATAGGAAAAACAATTTCGAATGGTTTTCAAAACACATATGTACATATGTATGTCTTTTTAAAATATAAAACGGACGCAAATGAATATTAAAGAAATTACAAACGGAATGACAAACCTATATATACCCTCACCACATGTGTGTGTGTGAAGGGTATAACAACAGAATTTTATTATTTATTATATTAATTTTTCACATAAAATTCATATTTTTTTTAGAAAAGTATTTACATTACAACAATTTCAAGAACCATATAATTAATGCAGGATATTTTAAATTTGATACAGCTATATATATATGTAGCATATAAATCTATTTATATACCCTTCACCACAGGTGACAAGGGTATATATAAGATTGTCATCCCGTTTGTAAAATCTACAATATTCATTTGCGACCCCATAAAGTATATATATTCTGAATCCTTATAGATAGGGAAGTCGATTGAGCCATGTCCGTCTGATACTCTGTTGAAATCAACTTTTCTCAGCCCCCCGATGTCGTACGGACACATTATTGGTATCAAACGATCAGAAACTTTCTCAAGATTCTTGCTATTGAAAATCACCAAAAATCCAACAATTAACGAGATAGAAGCAACATTTTTTTAATTTTTTTTACACAAAAATGATTATATTTGTGTGTAAGACACTTTTTTGGGAAATTTCAAAACAATTTATTAATTGGCCCAGAATTTGCAAAGATATGGGCGAAAAACCTATATGGACAAAAATTAATATCATAAAAAAATCAAGTTTTCTAAGCCTTTAAAAACCTTTCAGACATATGAATACATACGTGCATATACATATACACACACGCATACATATATAAATACACATAGTGAAGGGTATATAAGATTTGGCACAGCCAAATATAGCGCTCTTACTTGTTTGTTTTCAATTTTATTGTTTAAATAAAATTATCATTTAAGGTTGTTTCTTTTTCAATAACAAAAAAATATTAAACTAGGAAGAAATAATTTCGTAATTCAAACAGAACGTTTTAATTATTCTTTATTTATTTTTAAAAACTAACCATCAAATGTTGACAACAAAATTAAATAAAATAAATTTTATTTATAAACTTAAATTCACGTGTTCGTACATCTATAGCAACTGTTTACAACTGTACATATGTATGTATGTATGTATGATTATGAATGTTTTAAACATATTTTCTGCCTGGCCCACAAAATGCGAACGATATTTTCTTTCGAATAAATACATTTCAAACAAAAACAAATTTAAACTTTTTGTTTTTGTTTGAAATATCGTTCGCATTTTGTGGGCCAGGCAGTTAAATTTTTTATTTTAGTGATAATTATTTTTAGGGGCCAAATAATAAAGTGAACAATGATAAGCCGCAATGTGTTTAAATGTAGTTCACTAGTGTTTACTTTCGTTAAAGTCTTTTCATGTATGTATGTGTACGACTATCACGTGTAGTTCACGAGATTCTGGTTTTGACTTGTTTATCAACTTGTTTTGAATACGATTCAAATTTAGTTTTGTTTTTAAAATTTTAATAGTTTTGCTGATTAAAAAACACAAAAATAAATAACTGCCTAAGTCGACTTAAGTAAAAATTGAGATAATAACTAAAAACCCAAAATATATATTTGTTGTTAAAAACAAGCGATAAGTCTCCAATTATCTTTCTTTCATACTCTTTTTAATTTGAATTTGAAATATCCAAAAAATTTACACTTTCACGAAAAAAAATGTTAATAACTTAGTTACAAAAAATCTTTGTTTGTAAATAAATTAACATATAGCCAAATCTAAATCTAAGCGCTAAGCATTCTTTAACTGTCGAAAATTCTCATGCCTCTACAAATTTAATGAAGCAACCCGAAATAGCGCGGCGTCAGCGCTTTGCAGTTGGAAAATACGATATTGAAAGTGCGTTGTTTGGTTTTGTTATTGTTAAAAAGTAATACCATTTAAGCTATTTTTACTTCAAATCTAGCAATTTTCTGACTAATTCATTTCTATTTGGTTATATTTTGTTTTAAAGTAAAGTTAACATTTCTGTTCATCACACAACTTAAACGTCAAGAAAAGGCGTAAGAGGTAACGCTCAGCGCTCTTATTTAGGTTGGTCTGGTAAATATGACAAATGGGTTTTTTTTTTGTTTAATCCAGATAGAAAAATATTTGTTTAACTTATTTAATTGCTTTTTTTTATGACAAACTAATTAAAATATTTAGGAGTATCTGCTCATATTTCCAGCGTACAATATAAACTTACAAAGAATGACTTTTTCTTCAATAACTAAAAAACAAAGCAAAACAAATATTTTTACAAAAAAAGAAATAAATTTAAAAACTTAAAAAAAATTTTTTTTTTGATAAACGACATAATCAGACATAAGTAGTTTTTACATATTGCCACATATGCATATACTGATTATACATATACTAGTAAATTTCCTAACACAATTTTTTTTTTTTAGAATAAGGCCAACCAATTTTAATATAAATTTATACATATTAAAGTGTTTAAGATTTTATTTAAGAAGGCAATCAAATTGTTGCTTGATATACAAATGTTGGTACTTTACTGCACACGCCCACCATTTTAACTGTAATGGAAAATTTGTTTATTACTTTTTTGCCAGCAAAAATTGTATAATATTCACAATTAAGTATTAAATTTCTTACATAATATGTGTAATTAATAAAACGTGCTGTCCCTCTTAGCTGCACACATTTGGAAAATCGTTAAAACAAATATTGTATATTAAATATTAATTTATTTATATTAATGACGAAATATAATCAGCTGTACCAATATTAATTTAAAACATATCAATATTGATAAAAAATTTTAAACAAAAAAAAAACATGAAGAAATCACACATTTTGCCATACACGTGAATTGTAAATTATATAATCTGTAATTATTTGTATTTTAATTTATTTGTATTTTTCGTTTACATATTCAATACGTTTAATATATTAATGAATGGAATTTTTTCAATTAAAGCAAATTTAAATTTAACAGAACGTGTGTAAGTTAAAGCAATAAAAGATACACAAATGATTAACACAATAAAAAAAAATTATTAAAATGTTTGTTACTGCCCGAACACAGGATGCCGAAAGTTCAATATGTACATACATATGTATGTATATAAATATGTATCTTATTAACTTATGATTTATAAATATATATCTTCATATGTATTAATGTATGCATAAAAATATGAGAAATAGCTATAGAGAACATGTCCCTTAGTAATAGGAACCAGTTCTAGTTTTAATCTACACTAATATCATAAAAAGAATAAATTTGTCCGTATGATTGTATAAAAGGGGTTATATCTGAAACGACTCATTCAATACCAAAAAATACTATACCTTTACCGATAATAGTTCTCTAAAATGAACATAGTTAAGACCAGCAATGCAGTTAAGACTTTCCTAATTCTTCTTCTAATTTAACTACAGTATTCAAAATACATATCAAAACTTACTTTTTAGGTCAAATTTTGATTTAAAAATGCTCCAAGACAAAAATGAGAAAAAAGAATATTAAAAAAAAACAATTCTGTCCAAAAAAATTTTTTTATTAATCGATGTTTTAATGCATGGAGGCACAAATTTTGCATCTCTTTTAACACTCTCACTGCCACGAAATGTTTAAGCCTTTTTTGAAAGATGTTTGTCAGTCAAAATTGACAAAAAGCTATTCAAAAGTTGGCTTTTAAATATTGGCTTATTAAAATATGTTCTAAGAGTGTCTGAACATATTTTAATACATTTAAGAGTCTGACGGTCATTATAGACAAATCAAGAAAAAGTTTGAAGCTGGAGCTGAACATTTCTTATTTTCCAAGGTATATAAATATGTACTAAGAAAGCAAAAATGAGTTTTACTACGATAGAAGGGGCTGCAACTACAAAAAATCGATGTCGATGCAACTACAAAAAATCGATTGTCGCTGTTGTGTCCCGTTATGTGTCGGGCCTTTTTGACGGACGTGGCAGTGACAGTGTTAAAAAACAATGAGCGCACAGTGGAGCATAAGGTTTTTCATAGATAGTCATGTTATTTAAAATACTGCAGAAATATAAAATATACTTAAAACAAATGTTAAAAACGTAGAAATTACGAATTATTTTAACCCATTAACGCCTAAAAAGAAACTGCTGGCACAATATTTTTTTCTAATACTCATTGCTTTAATATAGACTAAATAACAAGAATTCATTAATATACAAAAAAAAATGTTTTATATGTAACGCCCATTGCCCCTAACAGACTAACAAAACCTTACCATATAATAAAATGTTAAACTTTTTTTCATTAAATGATTTTAAAATCTTTTACACACTATTTGGATAATAAATGATTACTAGTTTCTTATTTTAAACCAATTAGCACAAAAAAATAGCAAACTTGAAATCAACAAAGTAAACCGAATAAGAGTGCGCAACTAAAGCGGCTAAAAATAACATTTGCATTTGCTATAGAACCTTTTCTATAATTTGTTTAAACCTTTAAGAAGAGATATTTATTTTTTCATTTAAAGACATAACGCTTCTTAAAAGTGTTATCATCAGTTGAACAGGTGTCCTTATATAGGGACAGTGGGCGGTAATGTGTTAAATAAAGATTTTTAGTATAAAATTGTTGAAAATAATTAAAACAAGCATGTGAAAAACAAAGCTTTCTTAATTAAAATTTTTTATATTTTTCATTTAATTAAGATATTAATTTATCTCGAATTTATTATTAAATAACAACCTTAATAAAGTTTAAGCTTTAAAGTGTAGTAAATAATTACGATCGAATTAATTAAAAAAATTATGTGACATAAGCACAAGATTAGAAATTAACAAAAACCATTAAAATTGTTTCAAAAATAATTTACTGATTTGTTAAATGATTTGGAAATAATCTCCTTTTGAAATAGGATCACATATCAAAATGTATGTTTGCATGTATGTACTTTTACCTGCTGATAATAATCTCAATTAATTTTTTTCTTGTTTCGAGGGGTATTTCAAAAATTTGTATTTATGTACATATGTATATGATCATTGCCATTGTTTATTTTTGGGTATCTGTATGCTTTAGAATTCTGAAAACAATAGTCTTATTTAGAATTATCTCAAAATTGTTTTTTTTTTCTAATATAAATTATAAACAATTAAATTTTGACAAAACGAAATCGATAAGAAAAACAAAACAGCACTAAAGTTTATTACCATTTTTTTCTTATTAGTTTAATCAGTAAATATGTGAAGGTTTTCCCCCGATTTTTAGATGCCCGCCGAAATACTTTAATGAACTTACAAGGTAATCTTTTTGATTATGCTATTTTGTTTAGGACTTAATTAAATATTATTTTCAAAAGTAAAAAATACTTTTCTTACTTTTCTTGTATTATTTAACAACTTGTAATTCGTTTTCGGCATTTAAAATTTTCTGTTATTTTACATTAATAAAAATCTTAATAAAGAAAACTTACCATGAGCGACATTATTGATGCAGTCCAAATAGCGTATGCCTTGTTCATCATACATGTACTGGCCCTGACCGCGTACAATTTTTAGAGGGTCCGAGCGATAAAACAATTGGCAAGCTTGTCTGGAAAGATAATATATTTTTTTTAATTTTTCATTTGTATATAAAAAATTAACTAGTGTGCAAAGCTCGCCCTTAATTTATTTAGTTTTTAGATTAAGAAAAAGTTAGATTTTAAATTATTATCAATTTGTTTATCGGGTATACATTTGTATTTTATGTTACAATGCACTTAAGACAATGTTCTTAAAAATGTTTCAAGGTTAATTAATCAAAATAGGTTTCTGAAAAAAATTCTTAAGTTAAAGTTTTTGATTGATTCTTTTAATTCACATATTGTCTATTCAACACAAATAAAACTGTTTTTTATTGTCTATTTTGTGATTTTTCACATTTTAATTAAACTACACTTTTATATACCTTTTACAACGAAACAAACGTTTCCTAGTCTTATTGACATGTTAAATTAGTTTTCATTTTCTACCTAAATTGTATAAAAAAAAATATCAGGGTGAAGGGTATTTTGTAAAATTGGCACTATTTTAAATTCCTGCTAATTTATTTTTATTGAAAAATGTAAACAATATTACACATATGTTTCTTTATTTTTATTTCAAATAAACAGATTGTTTTTCTGTTTATAAACAAATTTAATGACGAACCCCAAATATGTTTGTCAAGAGGAGTAAAAAAAGAAACTTGTACGCAGGTACAAACAAAATTGCACGACTAAATAAAAAGCCAACGAACTCGATTTACAAACGGAAAAAAAGAATATTAATGCACAAAAAAAACAAGAAATTGTTGTAATTTTTTCTACAAAAAAAATCGTTAGTTGGCAACAAGATTTGCTCATGACCTTGACAGCGAAAGGAAAATTTTGTTTTTAACTAGAAAGTAACCTTCAAGGACATAAAATCCTTCAATTCTTGCCATAAAGGCAAACTTAGGCAAAAAAAAAGAGAGATGGGAAAAAATATTGTCCAAAATATAGGTATGCATAAGGAAAATAACCATGTACACGAATGCAGTACAGTGCAATTTAATAGCAGTAAACTATAAAATTGTTTGCGAATTCCTTTTAAAAATATATTTATTGATATGTAGTGAAAACAAAAAGAAAAACCTAAAACTTCTTATGCGTTTTTGAATATCAAAATTAAGAAAATAGTGGTTTCTTTTTAAAACAAAGTAATTTTAAGAAAAATATGAAAATGTTAAACACCTAATGTTAGATTTGGCTTATATTTTGAAATATATAATTGGGGGATTCACAAGTCACTCATATGTTCTATGTCCTAAAAATTTTAAATGGTTTAAGTTAATTTTCATACTAAAAGTGTCCTAAAATAATATGACTCTGACTGCTATGTTTATTGTGCTGTCGTAAACTATCCTTAGCCAAACAGAAAAAGCAATAACAAAGAACTTAAACCATTTTAAATTTTTAGGACATAAGACAATATGATATCATAAGTTGCTTGTGAATCCCACAAATGTTTCTTTTTAATAAAATTCTCAATTCTTGCTTAGTTGTTGTTTTTGTTCACCCATAAATTTTTAATGGGATTAAAGTCCTGGGGACTATGTTTCGGTACAGTCTAAATGTCTATCAAAATTAAACTTTTGTTTCAAGCCAATAGCAGACAGAAATTTTATAATTCAGGGCTTTGAAAACTTGTTTGTTTTTTTTTTTAATTTTATAAAAGCATTCTTTGTTTAAAAAATGTACGGTAAAAATAGTTTTTAACTTATCAACAAAATTTATTTTGGCATTTTTCATTACAAATACGGAACTACATAATAGAAAATCCTATTTTAAAAGTTTTAGTCGCAAAAATATATTTACGAAAATTTTCCTAGATATGCAAGTAATTATTTTATAATTTTTTTCACTTTTGTTGCTTTTATTTTGCAAAGAAAATATTTAATAGAATGCAAAAAATGTGCATCAGTTGCTTAAGATTAAACTCATAAAAAAGATTTAAAAAAAATTAAATTAAAAAAAGCATTAATTCAAATTGTAAAAAAAATCGTAAGGCACTGTAATCAAATTGCACAATACTGTAAATTTATTAATAATTTCTTTTACTTGTTTAAAATTTCGTAAAATTTAAATTTTCTTTAAATATTAAACATCTAGAATATTTAAGGCCGAACCCATTTTATACTTTGTAAAAATTAAAATTTTTGCAAGTAAAACATCTAAAAAAAAATTAAATATTGCCCTTTTCTCCCTCAAGAACGTTGAAATAATATTAAAACAAAATTTTTTTTACAAATTTGCATGAAAATTTATAACCAAATTTAATTTAAATTAAGCCATTATTTCACAAACATTTAATGTCCATAATTTAAAATTTTAAATATTCTGATAGAACACTGTTATACACACATACTTTGTCTCAAAACTACTTCTACTTTATACGAATCAATTATTTGGAATCTTTATCAGGTAGAAAATTAACAGATATTTTTAATAAAGTTTTTATTAGCTCGACTCAATAATTTAAAAATATGTATTTTAAAAACACTTCACTTTATAAGTACTTTTGTTATAATTTTAAAATATTAACACTTTATTTTAAACTTACCCAATATGTTTATTTCTCAATTTAATAGTCTCGGTTTTGCATAACTTTTCGTTTATGACTGATTCTAATTGTTCCCGAGCAAAAGGCATTTTGATGATGTATTGTTTTTTATTTCAAGCACTATAAATGTTTATTTTTTAATTATTATTATTTAATTTCTTTAAAGAACAAATCTTCTATCTAGAAAAGCAACGACTAAAAACGTTTTAAACTGTTAGAAAATTTTCAGGCGAATGACAAATATAACGCATGTGTTTTGGTTTTTATAACTCACAGTCATTCATTCACTTACACGACAACTGAGACAACAACAACGTTCGTAGCAACATTAACAGCAACCACAGCAACAAATCCAAACAAAATAGATTTTCCAACCTCTCGAACTACAACGAACCAACCAGGCAATCATTTCAATACAACATCAACAACTATCGTCAACGTTTTTTATTTCATTCAGACTTATACACAACATTGATAACGATATCGGACCCTTCGTATGTATTTACTTTCTATACTTACGATTGCGATGACTGATTGTAAAGACTACTCATACAGTAACAAAATAAACCAAATGACCGATTGACTTGTTACAATCTTCAAACAGTCGGCAGCAGTTTTGCCAAAGATTCCTGTCAGAAAATCATTATTTAATAAATAAAAGTTATTTACGAAAAAATAAGAAAAGAAATTATTCAATTCATGATCTATTTAAGTAAACATTTTAGAAATTTAAGCAAAAATTCCTTGTAGAGGATTGTAAATAAACTTTGTTATCAAGCTTGACATTTTTTAAAAAATTATATTACATACATATGTATTTAAAAAAAATCTAGTTATATTACTATTCAAAAAGCATTAATTTATTAAACATATTAATATGATAAAATAACGCTTATCAACAACAACTTTGTTTAATGACAACACATTTCAGAAACACATTTGTTATTCATCTAATAACTTTTACTTACTTCAATTATATAACCTGTGAACAATGAACTTATACATTTTATAAAACCTGCAAAAGCTCTGATTATTATTTCTACAAAATTTAATTCGTTTTTGTTCGAAACATGATAGATGAATACACCTTCTTTTCAAACAGCTGGTAAATTGTTTGCTATAAAACGACTGTCAGACTCTATCTAATCAATATAAGTACATATGTATGTATGTAGCCTTGTTTTGATTTTGTTTTCTTTAATGCAAATCGTGTTTTCTTCTGACAATAACTGCGTATCTCAATACAGGGGTTCTTAATCTGTTCTAGTTTTATATATGCAATCATAAATATATCACTTACTTAATGTAAAAAAAAACAGCAAATTTAAGTGTGTATTTTTAACTAATGACACTTAAAAAGTGGCAGTTATTTAGACTAGATTAAAGTCCATATTATTAAGTTTGACTTTTAATTTGAATTTTGAAGAGTTTGTATTTAGTTTTGAAAACATTCCTTAGAAATATTTATAAGAATTATTGTTTGGAGTTTATAAGCCGATGGATGTTTCGTAGCGTAGAAAAAAAAGATATTTCAATAATTAATTAAAATATTTCTAATCATTACTTAACAAAAATAAACTAGAAAGTAACAGATAACTTTTAAAAAGAAAGTCCAATTAAAAAATACTAAAACTAATTGGTTTTATGTTGCATGTTGCTAATTTTATGGCGATTTTTATTAAATTTAAAATCTGTTATTGTAATAATGTCTGAGAAGAACAAAAAAGCTAGATCTTTTTTATATCCTGGCCAGTGGTTTTTCAGTTAAACATTAACTAAAATTAATTTTGCGTTCATAAAATTTTTGTTTCTATAATTAAGTACATATGTATATGGCAAAGTAATTATATATTGCTTTTTCTTTACTCTCTTGTTGCATGTTTCGGCTAGTAAAGTAAATGAAAAGACCTTCTGAACTTCTGCAAAAATTCAAAAAACAATGTAAAGAAGGTTTAATATAAAAAATATTAAATTTAAAATGAATTTTAAATCAAACCTACAGATCAGTTTTTAACGCAAAAAAATGTTATTAAAAACTATACAAAAATTTCTTAAATTTAAAATAAATAATTACGGTTGGAAAATGTATTACCTACCCTTCTCGGAATTTAGAGTCAAAATTTTAGACAAACCAGGCTATTTTTAATATTATAATCTGTATTCTATTAAGGAAGTTTTCCAATGCGAACCTTTGTCTTTGTCTTTGTCTGTTTACAAATTTGCTCTCGTCATTTGTCTATTGTTTTCTGTAAACAGCACATTATCATAAATATTTTGCAACACTGTAACTCTCATTAAAATGTTTTTAGGGGTTAGTTTTTAATGTCAGCAATTTTAATAATTTTCCATTTAGACCTTTAAACCAAAACACCATGCAATACAATTCTTGTTAAAAAAAATCCTGTCACCTAATTATAAATACTTATGCAAACTTACCTTTTCATTCTGCTACCTGTTCTTAAGTGTTTTCTTAACACAACAATTCCTTCCCACTTTTGTCTTTAATTACGGTTTATGACACTTTAAGCGAATTTATTTATTATTTAAAAATAACATAAAAACCCCTTTTCCTTGGAAGGTAAAACCAAACTACAGCAATAAAAATGTAATTAACCAGATGACTTTTATTTCTCTTCACGTTATATTGACTATAATTACTCTTTTTTTAATTTTTTGTAAATTGGAACCTGCAACATATTTAAACAAAACATATCTCTTATTGTAAAAAATTAGGGAAGTCACTGTTTTAAATGACGAGAGACATTGTGTGTAAAAAGCCTTTTTACACTATATTCTACAATACAACACATTTTGGGTCTTCATCATGCCAAAAATAGAATATCTTCTAAAAATTATGAGAGCTAAACAACTATCAAATTGATGGGCTTTAACCAGCAGCAGCTTTAACAAACGGTTTATCTAATTCTACATAAATCTCTTCAAAATTATTAAAATTAGACTTACGGTATGTTTAAAATATTTTACCTTCAAAACTTTACAGAAAACCACCTTATTCCTTACATAGGGTGTCCACCGGCAAAGTATACTACTTTCTTTGTTTCCATTGTACTCCTGGCTGTATGCGATGTGACACCGTCTTGTTGATACCACATGTTAATCAAGCCCAAAGCATGCAGTTGGGGCGTTAAAAAGTTTTCAATCATATCACGATATCGCTCCCCATTGACAAGCTCCTGAGCACGGCGTCGAATTGAGGTTTATGGATTGTTTTGAACACTTTCTTGAGCAGCAGTAATGTTTTCAGCCGATCTTGCAGTACGTTGTGGTCCATGCTTGGGCCTATCAGCTCCCTCTTTCTTCGAAATCATGATCGATGATTGATTTTAATAAAATGTTTAAACGATTAAAACATTTTTTCATAATAAATTTGCCATGTTTTTACTTTACGACTGCCAAATATGAACTGTCAAGACTATTGTTTACCAAAATGGCGGCAAAACAAAGTAGCATACCTTGCCGGCGGACACTCTGTAAAACAAGCATTTAAACTTGAAATTGCCCAGAAATTTAAAGTTTGTCAATTACGAGCAAACACATCTCCTATATTAGCATAGGTTTTAAAACAAACTAGACTCTAATTATAAAAATCTTCTCTTCTTCATTTGCTGCGTAAGAAACAGAAACCTTTAATAAACTTGAATTTTAAATACTAATCGATAAAGACAGCAGTTTCATTCAAAATACCCAATATTCAATTAAATTTATATATTTATAAAAATGAACAAATTTTGTTTTATAAAACTTTTATAATTTAAAAATTAATAATTGTGAATATTTTTTAATTTCAATCCATTACTTCCAATAAGACACAGAAATATTTTTGAAGTTGTTTTTATGTTTTTATTAAGGTTTTCCTTTTTTAAAAGTTTATATATATTTTTTTTTGTATTTTTTATTATTCTGTAATGTATATATTTTTTATTTAAATAATTTTTTGTTTGTTTTGTTTTATTCAATTTTTATTTATTAATTATTTATTTTATATGTATATTTATAGTTTTTAATTAAATATTTGTTTATCTGTTGTATAATTTATATGTATGTATGTATATAATATACGTATTTTGTATATGTATAATTTGTTTAAAAACTATTTAATTTTTTTATATTTATATTTTGTTTTTTTTATCAATATATAATATTGAAATTAAAATTGCTAAAGGAAAATTAAAAAAAAATTTTGTTGTCAATTTACCGACAATAACACTATGGACAAGGATTAACCATTGACATGGTTCGAGACGGTTGAGATACGGTTTTCTCTAAAAAATGATCGATCCATAATTTTGGATTTTAATTTTCTACTGAATATAATTTTACATCTTTTTGGCACCGATTTTCTGAAACTGGAAACCCAAAACTGGGGCCATTGATTTTATTAGATAGATTGTTTATTTATTTTTTTTTAGAAAATTTTTAATTGAAATTTTTCAAACACTCTATTGGAAAATCGTTGCCCCAATTTTTGAGATGTAAAATTGTTGATTTAAAATTTTCAATTGTTGTTGTTTTAAAAATCTTTACTGAATTTACAGGAAAATTATTTAAATTATTATTTAAACAATTTGCAATTTTGTAAAACAACAACTTTGTTACATTCTATTAAATGGTCCTTTACTTTTAAGGAAAGTAAAAAGACAACGTTTATATCCAAATATTAAATAGTTCTTAAATTAAAGTTTACTTTTTAAAAATAGTTAAAACTGTTACACTTAGAAAAAATTCTCTAAATAAGTTTAAATTTTAAATGTTTTAATTTAATCATAATGTTATTATTCATTCATATTGTTAGACGGTTTGCTTAAAAAAAATTAAATTTTTATTTTAAATAGAAATAAGAACCAAACCTACCTCTATCTATTGATTAAAAATTGTTTGGATTATTGGTATTTTAATTTAAAATATCAAATACTGTTTGTTTGCAAAAAAAAATCATATTTAACTTTGTCGTGTTCGAGAGTGTTTGTGAAAGAGAAGAAAGGAGTAAGTGATTTTAAAATTGTGGCATAATTGGCTTAAAAATTAAATATTTTATTTCTTCATTAAATGTAATACACCGTGCAAAAAAAAAATACATACTTTAAAAAATCGCTTTTGCATTTAAATCTAGAGTTTATGCGTATTCATGTCTTGTGTCGTTTTAAATAAAGTAACAAATTTTAAAAGATATTACAAATAACGACTAAAACACTTTAATTAATGCAAATTTAATTAAGCCTATATGGGTATTAAATAAGAGGTTAGAATCTGTAAAATTTGTTTATATTATTATTTATTTATGTATTTAATTTACAATAAACAAAATTGTGCAATTAAAAATTAAATTTGCTGCAACAATTCTTTTAAATATTTTTAAGGGGTTTTGGTGATGTTTGGAATTATTTAAAAATTATTTTGTTTAAATCGAATATCTTTTACAACTTTGTTCTTTTTTTAATACAAAAGAACGCCAAATGTTATTAAAAAAAAACTGGGTTACTCTAGTTTTACGTGCATAAAGATTTTTCCAAGTGTAAAAAAAGTTTAATTGTTGCAAGGTGTTTTAAAAAGTGTTTATACTAAATATATATAAATATATGTATTTTATTTATGTATAGTATATATATTTATAAGTATTTTTTTTATTTTATTTTTATAAACTAATGTGTAAATGTAAATATATAATGTATATTGCTGCTTATTTTTAATACTTTTTAATGTAAATAGAAGCGAAATATTTGTATTTCTTAATTTCTTTCTCAATTTATAAATATTTTTCTATATTTAGACGAATAAAAACTTTTAAAAACAGCATTAAACAATACAATAAACTACTAATACTTTTATTAAATTTATATTACTTTTTTTTGTTTTTCGTAAATTTTAAAATTATTTTTATCTCCTTTTTTCATGTAATAACTTTAATTTTTATGTATTTAGATGTTTTAAGTGCTTTTAATTTTACAAGATTGTTTTTTCTTTTTCTTTTTTTTTAGTTTAAAATTATTTGTTTTCTTTTAATTAAACAACTACTATTTGCAATATTTTCATATAATTTACAATTTATTTAAATCTATGTATCTATGTATGTATTGTATATTATTAAATGTCTCGCTTTTTGTTTAAAGTGTGGTTTTTGTAAGTGTATGTGTATGTTGAAAGTGTACATAGTATTTGTTTATGTATATTTTAAAATTATATTAACTGTTTTATTTAAAAAAGAACACTTCTAAAATCATTATACCTTAATATTAATATTTTTAATTTTAGCTTTTGTTTTTAATAAAATATGAATTATATATTATTCAAATATGTATGTAGTTTTCTTATGTATATCTATTATTTATAGAATTATTTTAAATATATGTAATACTCAATGTAAATAAGTAAATTTTATTTTAATTTTTAGTATTTTGTTTAATATTTTTAAGGTGTTATTTTGTAAAATACATTTTAAAAGAGTTGTTCATAAAATTAACAGTTTTTTTTATAAATTTTATAGCATACTTTAGGGGTCTTTTTAAAAAAACAAATTTTATAAGCAGATATATTTAAATTATTTTCTATTAAATTTTTGAAACTATATGTATAATAAAAAAAAATAATTTATTTTCTATTTAGAATAAATAATTTTAGCTCTTACTTTTGTTCGAAAATTTGGGCGTTTTTTTCTTTAGAACATTTTTAAAAAAATGTTTTACTTTTGGGCCACTAAATTTTTCTAAAAAAAAATTTACTTCAAATTTCTTAATTTTTCTAGAAAATTTTTTTAAACTTTAAAAACAAATTTTAAATTAAAAAAACTTATGCACAAACTGATTTTCAAAATTCTTTAAAAAGAACGTCCTACATTTTGAAGGACTTATTTTCTTAAAAGCTTATTTCAATAATATTTAAATCTTTGAAACATTAATTTTGATCAAAACTTTAAAACATGAATTAATTTTAGAAAATTAAGTGGCCAACTTTAACAAAACCCGATTTTGCGTTTTTTTTTTTTTTTTGTTAGAAATTTTAAAAAACTGCTCTATTATTTTTGAAAAATATTTGTCCCAAATTTTAAATACATTTAGTATTTCTCTTAATTTACAATTTTTTACAATTAACTGTAAGAAAACAACGAACAAAACTTTTAAATCTTCAATATAAAAAAGTTCCCAACTTACAACCTCTATTGTATCGTTGTATGTTTTTGGAAAACAAAAACAAATCTTTTTTTATATGTTATTATACGACATATGTACACATCTATACAATGATACAAAGTAAGTTGTTAACGGGCCCAATAATTTTTGTATCTACAAAAGATTGTAAACTTTAGCCCAAATAATATTAAGATTTTAACTTTAAATTGGGGTTATTACTTATGTTCGGAAAATTCTTGTTTCAAAATTTAAAAAACAATTTTCTTAATAAAGACACGAAACAAACTTTATATTAGTCGAGATGAACTACACTATTTTGATATTGTTATTTGCCCCTATTAAGCCTGCAGTACAAGAAATGTAAAAAGCAACATCCGCATGAAACTGACGTCACGAAAATGTTTAGCATATCGGTAACATTTTTAAAATGAGTTGTAGGGGCTTAATGCGGTAAAATTTTGATAGTACACAAAATGTAATTTAGAGTTTTTAAAGCTACATGCGTACACATGCAAATGTTTTAAAATAGGTAACTATTTTCTTAAACGACTTACATATATTAAGATTTTTTAATAAACCTATTACAATATAAAACAAACTTAGATTTACAGCTTAAATTTCTTTAAAGTACTAAAATTGTATATCCGAAACACTGAAGAGTTTTTTTCGTTTATATATGTTAAACTTTAGTGTTAATTTATTTCGTCTTTGGATGTTAAATAAAATTGCAAATCATTTTAATTGAAAACCTGTTTTTCTCAAGTAAAAACCAAAAACGTATAGCTTGATTTTGATTAAAAAGTTGAGCTTAAGATTTAGTTTAAATTATAGTAAAAGTGACAATTAAACGTGCAAAGAACGTAGACCAAACTTAAAACTGGCAGTACTTTGTGAAAAGCAATTTTTTTTATTTATTTTAAACTTTTTTTTATGTATTTTTTATATAAAATTTAGTGCTATTAAGAGGTTTATTTAACATGTTTTTTTGTTTAAAATCTATTTTGTTTTTTTTTTATTAATTTTTTTACAATTTTTTTCTTTTTGAAAATTGAAATATTTATACAATCTTCAATTTGAAGAGATTTTATAAGTTTTATCTTTTATTTTATAGATTTCCCAAACTGAAACTTTTAATGTAAAAAATGAAAATGCCAAGTGTAAGCGTGTGTGTGTGTGTTTTTTTTTTTGGAGTGAGTTTTGAAATAAATCCAAAAAACCATATTTATTCAAAACTGCAAAAAAAATCAATGAAATTTACAATGAAAATGATTAATTAATTTATTTTAATATAAAAAAAATTATGTAAAATTAGCTGAAAAAAAGAATTAAATTAAATAAAATAAAATTATTATACGTATAAAAATATATGTAAGTATGTGTATGTGTATATGTTTCAAATATATTTTTTATGTAAAAAAATGTGTAAAATTGTAAATAAAATATGTTTTTTTAATAATGTAAAAAAAAATATGTTTTTAATTATGTAAAAAAAATATATAAACAGACTTAAAAACAAACAAAAAAAAAACTTCTTTTATTAAATATGTATATTTAATA
>NDXZ01033078.1:0-18072 GCA_003055125.1 Paykullia maculata
TTCTTGTAACATATTTGTTCGTAATTCATTTTTAATTCTCTTAAACTCTTAAACGTTCTCCACTGCAATTGCTAACCATTAAGCAAAGGAATGTTCTTGAAAAAAAAACTCCAAAAAACACATTAATCTTTTCGCTTATTTTTTTTAAATTTTAAAATTACTATTTTTTACCATTTTAACCATTATAAAATTTAAGAAAATTATGACATTATGACTTTTTATCTTACCTTGTAAATACTCCGATTGCTTTTTAATGTTCACAGATATGAATTAAGACCTTAATTAAACAATGAAAAATTTAGCTAAAATCGCATATAAGTATTTGTAAATACTTTGGTTTTTATATATATTTTTTAATTATAAATATTTTTTAAAGAAATTTATAAAAATAAATTGACGAAAATCGCCATAAGTATATAAGAATTATTGATTAACATATTAATTTAAATATTTAGTTTGTTCTTAGTAGGGGGTCCCTATGAGATCGGGGGCCCTGGGCCTGTGCCCTTATGGTAAAGACGGCATTGCCCGTAGGTGACCCAGGGTTGTATGTAGATTAAACTTTTGAAAATACTTTTGAGAAAATCGGTATTGAATACTGGCGGTATCTATCAATAACCGGCTGAGATATAAGCAAATAGAGATGATCACTTTTTTTCGTTTACACAAAAAAGATTAATATTTGCAGTTTTTGCATAAACTATAGACATATTTAAAAAAAACTATACTAATTGGTCCATAATCTGCAAAAATATAGGCGAAAAACTTATACGGACTAAAATTTCTATTATAAAAAAATCAAGTTTTCTAAGACTTTAACTGCCTTTCAGACATGTAAATGCATCCATACATGCAAACATACATACATACATACGTACACTCCCTATTACATACCTTTACGTGGTAAAGGGTATATAAGATTTGGCACAACCAAATATAGCGCTCTTACTTGTTTTTTAACAGTTTATAAAGTGCTTAACCATTTTTTCAAAACAAACTACATACTTATAATCCTTTTATGACCCAGACTTAAGAGCACTTTATAATGCTTTAAACACAAAAAAATAAAAAAAAAAATTACAAACTACTGTGAAAGTATGCAACAAGATCGATCATTATACGGAAAAATGTATGACCTAAAACGTGAAAAAAGTAATCAAATTATGTTAGAACATTACTAAACCTCTTAAATTAAAAAAAATTCGTGCTGCAATTTTAATCACAGGTGTCTTATTTAGTTTAATTTATCAGCAGTGTTTAAAAACAAATTAATTTATCAAGTATTTATTACTGATGATATGTTTTTGAATAAATGTCCTATTAATGAAGGTTATTCTTAACTTTTTTCTTCTTTGCAACAAAGTTATTATTACCGCTCTATTATTTGCATTTTTGTATGTTTTTAATGTCAATAAGCGGGAACAATGTTGTTACGAGTTTACATAACGCCCCTTGAAGGCAACGAAAGACATGAAGCAGGAAACTTAAAATATTTAAGGCCAAAACGGTGAGTTTGTAAAAACTGTAGTCAACAAATTTAAAGCTGGGAGTGTTTCATTTATTCATTCTTTTTTGCCATTAGTACCAGACACTGTATAGACTTAAAACCAACTGACAGACAGTCAGTCAGGCAATCCAACAGACAAGACTAAATTGTGTTGCTTCAATTGTTCTCTCATTTATACGTTTTTCTTTCTGCTCCATGTCACTTTGATGTAAAAAGTATGATACAATATGGCCAGAGGGGTCAACAAAATTCCTACCTTTTAGCTGGTTATAGTGTGTTATTTGCTGTCGATATTTCGATAAATTTTTTATCATTGACACCTGTAAGTATTTGCTGACAAAAAAGTCAGTTCATGCCGTTTTAATATGAGATCAATGTTAAATTTGTATAATGATTGTTAATAATTTATTTAAGTTTGCTTATGATATTAAATGTTTCTTAGGGTTTCTGTTTTAATTCAAGGCAAAATTTTTATTTATCTTAAAGGAAAAGGGAACGGCTTAAAAATTTGCTAAATGAGGCTTAGAAAAACTTTATTAATTACGTTTATAGTACATCCATTACTGAATGATAACTTTTTAATGTTAACTAAAGTTGACCGAATTCTTAAAAGCTTTTTTGGTTAATAAAAAACTGCACAAAGATGACGATTATAGTTTTGGCAACCAAATTTTTAATCAGTTAAACGATTTTGTTTTTAAAACTTAATATTTAAGTTGTTAATATAACGTTGTATTATAAGTTTTTCATATTTGCATTATATTAATTCTTCAATTTAAATTTAAAAAATGATAGATAAATTAAATGTTTTAACATATTTAAGTAACAAATTATCAATCGCTTTTAATTAGCAATTTTTATAAATCTTGATTATAATTAATAAATATGATTTTATTGTGTGTTATCACATTTAATAACTAGATAACTCAAATATATATGTATGTACATATAAATATATATACATTTTGCAATGTTTTATAATAGGCACATATCTACTACTGAAAATCAATTTCATCTAATATGCATCAAGAAAAGTAAAAAACCTGAAATTATAACACAGGGTCAAAACGTTTACCGGTTTTACAATTAATAGTCTTGAATGTTTGCTCCTTTATTTAGTTAAAATCAAACAACAACAGCAAGAAATGTTGTTTAAACGTTACAATCAATGAATTGAACTCAAACGAGTAACAGCGCTATATGCGGCAGTGCCAAATTATATATACCCTTCACTACGCGTAAGTATACAGAAAAAACTTAAAAATTGTTTTATTCACCAATTTTGAATAATACATATTAATTTTTTTAATATCTTCCTCTGCCGTGATTTGACCCGGGGTACTTCGGTTTTAAATTTCGACGCTCTAACAACTACACCATGCAACCGACAAAAATATAAGAAGCAAGATCAGTTTTTAATATTTTAAAACTTTAATGGTAAAAAAACAATATTTTCAATAAAAGGGAGCTTAACTCATTTAAGACAGTTGATTGAATGAATTAATTATTTAATTAAAAAATTTTTTTAATTAAAAAAACATATAAAAAAATAAAATTGTTGATTAAAAAATTAATTGAATTAATTAAAACCGTAATTAAATTTAATCCTGATTTCTAATAACACCTTAATTGAAAAAAAGTGCCAAAGTTTTTGGCTTATATCTTTGCGGATTCTTGGCCAATTAGTCGAATTTTTCTTTAAACATATATGCAGTCTATCTGAAAGCTGCAAAATAAAAAATGTTGTAAAAAAAGGTGGACGTCTTTTTTGCCTTTATCTTATTCGGTTATTGATGGATATTGCCATTTTTCAATACCGATTTTCTCATATTTCCAAATGTTTTATACAACATACAATTTTAGATGACCTATAGGAGCAACAAAAAGTTAATTTCAACCAACAGACGGACATACGGACATGGCTAAGTCGACTTCCCTTTCTATAAGGATCCAGAATATATATACTATATGTGGTTGCAAATGAATATTGTAGATATTACAAACGGAATGATAAACCTATATATACCCTTGCCACCTGTGGTAAAGGGTATAAAAAAACTTCACACTTTTGCACACATTCTTTGTAATTACAACGGTAAGTAGGTAAATATGTACATATGTATGTATGAATGTATGTTTGTACTTTTTAAATTGTTGTAATTTAAACAATAAATAAAACTAACCAACTAGAACTACAACAACAAAACCAAGTTGTTGGCACATTTATACATATTTCAACAATTTTCGCATGTTATCAACTTATAAAATGTCGAAATGCTACTTGGACTACAACAATAATAAAACACATGAAAGAAAAAAATACTGAATTTCAAAAACTAGTTCCCTCTCTATTAAAGAGATTTTACAAATTTGATAAGCACGCGGATTTCAGTAGAAGAAGGTTTGTTTGCCCATGATACCCTACTATTTGATAGAGTTACATATGTATATGCATCATAAACACAATTTTCTATCCTCTAAAAAATATATAATATGTTGGTTACTGAGTTCTCGTCGTAAAAATACATTTTTTAAATGCAACACTGTAAATTTTTTTTTAAAATTTGTAATGTTGGCGGCATTTAAATATTTCTATTCTTCGTTATTGTTGTACTTATGTATATTCATTTTGAAACGTAGCAGTGTCGACGAGTAGTTAAGACCAATCAAACTCTATATATTATTCAGCAAAGAATTAAGCACTAAAAAGGTGGGTCGCCTAAAATTTACAATGGGGTTTGTTATAGGTGGGTGGATTTTTATTTCGGCTGGCTAAGACTTCTTTAGCCTTTAGCTAAGCTTTTTTTAGCTCTATTGTTTTGTTTATATTTTAAGGCAAGGACATCATTTTTATTTTCTTTGACTTTTCATGCAATTTTCCAGCTTAAGAAAAATTAGTCAGGGTAGCGTTTTGTTCATTGTTGGGTGTAAAGAAATAAATTCTTAAAATTTATGATTCTTTTGCGCGCTGAAAATGTAGATTATGTTTGAATAATTTACACATGCTTAACGATTTATATTTTTCATTTCTTTACTATTATGCAAAACAAACAGGCAGCTCATTAAACATAACACGCTGAAACAGCGGACATTCAAAGTAAAAAATTTATAACACATTGATTAAAAGGGACAAAATATTTGTGGGTCATAATATGGTTGGCAGGAAAAATAAACGAATTTTTTTTTGGTCATTATATGAAATATTTTTACAAGAAGTAACATTGGTAGTAAAATGTTATGAATTGTCGTCTTTATTGTTATTATAATTTTTTATTCGTTTGTTCCAAATACATACAGACATATGTACATATGCATGGATGTAGGTATGTATTTGTGTCTGTAGGTCTTCTGTTTCTTTTTAAAATTTATGTGTTTTCATTGGTTTGTTATGCGTCAAATGTGTTTTTAAGCCAACACATGATAATTTTTTTTAATACCCTACAAGACTTACGGTAAAGGTAATATTGTGAATATGTGCTGGCATTTTCAACGTTCTTATAAAAAAAATTTATATAAAAATTAAAAATGTCTCAAAAAGCTACTTAATGGTAATAAAACTAAATATTACGTATATTGGAAACGAGATATAAAAGTACCGCAAATAACAGTTTAGTAACATAACAAATCTCTCTTAAAAATTTTCTGCTAATCGGTCCGTAATCGTTTCACATAAACATTCATAAAACTTCTCTAAAATGATATTATGGCGTAGAATACAACATGGTCGGACTTGACCAACTACATTGTTCTTGCTTTTTTTTTAAATTTTATAAATTTTGTACACAATTTGTCTCTTTTGTTTTTAAACAGGTCGTATCGAGCAGTGTTGTTGTTATATTTCTTCCCATTTATTTCTGTTACTTTATTTCTTTTTGTTTATTTGGCTTGGCATCGTAAACATTTTATAATCCTTATAAATTTATTAATTAATTTCCCTATCTATGGAAATATAAATTTAATCATCGTTGTCTACATACAGCAAGCAGCTGCTTTTATAGCTACATACATTTATACATATGTACACACATACGCTTCTTGACGATGTTACTCGATTGCCATAAAACTTGTTAATTATCAATTGCGGCCAAGATTATCTTTAATACGGCTGATGGAAATCCATCCTATGGCTATGACAGAAATAATGAAAAAGTAGTGCCAACTCTTTAAGTAGATGTGTTTTAGTGTTGGAATGACATTATGTCTGCGCATTTCATTTGGTCTTGGAGGACAACATAAACAATCAAGAGAAATGAAAAACAAGTTAATTCACAATAAAAAATTGCATTTACAACATTAGCATGGGCTGATTCTAAAGTTTAAAGGTTTTCTTAATACATCTGTTTATTGAAAGCTTTTTAGATGATCTCAACGAAATTGACATTGAAAGCTGAATGTCTTACAGATTAACTTAAAAAAAGTTTTAAATTTTTAATTTTGTATTTCGTAACTTCTTAAGCCACCCATAAACAGCACTACTTTTGCGTTTTTATAAGAAGAAAACGAGTTCTTGCATTTACGGCTTAAACTATAAAACCAAAAAGCCGTATTAGAAATTTTGCTGATCATTGTTCGAAGGCAAATGCTCAGCAGGGGTTCTCCCACGTATAAAGGTGGTATTGTAGTATAAGTTCTAGCACAAGCAACATAGTCAGCCACTTAGCAAGACGGTCAGTCTGCCAGTAAGCCTTCCAGCATGCTTACATAACAACAAATAACGATCACAAATAACATATATTCCTGGATTTCAACTTGTAGAACATCGTGTTAAAAAACATGTTTGCAATTAAATGATGTCCTGCTAAGAAAACAACTCAAAACATACGCTACAACATTAAATACTGGGTTAAAAGTTGGAAAGATAACGACGAAAGGAAAACATAAACGAATAAATATTTAACAAAAAGTTAACTCTACATTATTGCGTGTTTTATTCATGGAAAAAAGCACCAAACAAACGAGTAATTTGAAAACGTATAAAGAATGCAGTAAAATTTACTTTGACATATGCCTTTTCAAAATTATTTTGTTTTAATACCTTAATATAAAACAGTAAATACTGCTGAAATTGACAAAACAAATATGCAAATAAAATCTAAAATATACAAATTAAAATTTTGTTTAAATAAGAGTTTTTAATTTTATGATATATGTACATATGTATGTAAGTACGTATAAGTATAGTTCTTATTAAATACAGGATATGTACATATGTATTTGTAATTAAGTATTAGTCTGGTCATGGTAAAAGCAAAATTTTGAGCGTAATCACGTATTCTTCCTCGGGAAATTTCTTTTCGAAAAAGCTTTCTTCTTTTTTCAGGTCTCACTGTTGCATTTAAATCAGTAAGAAGGTGGTGTTTGGCTCGAAGAGAAAATGCTTGTGCTTTGTTACTAATTTTTAAGGTTACTTTTTAGCTAAAACATAATGTTTTCAATAACATAAGCGCTATATTCGGCTGCGCCAAATTATATATACCCTTCACTATGTGTAGTATTTAAGTATGTATAAACATGTCCGAAAGGTATTTAACGTCTTAGAAAACTTGATTTTTATACATTTTTTGTTCTTATACGTTTTTCGCCTATATCGGAGGAAGTTCTAGGCCAAGTAGTCCGCGATTTTGGCGATTTTTCAATAACTAGAGAAAGTCTCGGGCATTTTTCTGAACGTTTGGTATCAGTAGTGGGTCTGTAGGATATGAGGGGGCTGAGAAAATTTGATTTCAGCAGACGGACAGACATACATGGCAAAATCAAATTCCCTATCTGTAAGGATTTAAAATAAATATAGTTTATGGGGTTGCAAGTGAATACTGTAGAAATTACAAACGGAATGATAAACTTATATAGGCCCTTGCCACCTGTGGTGAAGGGTATAAAAAGGCTTCAAGAAAATATTATTTGTTGCTTTGTTGTATTGCCATTTTTCTTGTTCGTTTTTTCAAGAAGCCAACCTACATGAAATGCGTGGGGTATTATAAACTGCAACACTAGCAATACCAACAACAAACAACAGCAGCAGTAACAAAATGAAACATAAAGTAAAGAGTTAAAAACATCATCAACATACAAGAGAACGAATACGTTAAGATTAAAAAACAGTTTTACTACACATTACCTGCTAAAATTTTTTAATGGCCCCTCATGTTGTTCTTACTTGAATGAGATACAGTGGATGCTGGAGTTTTGTGTACTTTTATTAAGGTTTGTAAGCTTTTGCCTGTTTAGATGGCGTTAACGCCAAATGTTGCACGTAAGTGTCTCAAGTTATCATAAATAAGTCAAAAACGGAATATTACCTACACAGCATGAAACCACACTCCGCGAAAATGATTGCAAATATTTTGCTTTCATTTTTGTCTCTATACTTGTACCACCAACGCCACCTTTAACAATTGATTATAGACATTAAAATTCCTAATAATCTATTATTGCAACGGGGAAATAAAGTATATGCTTATTGATTGTTTTAAATTTGTTGTGCAACTTTTTAGGTGAATTTGACGTCTGTTTTTAGTCTTGGTTGAAATATTGTTTCAGTAAATAATTTTAGTCCTTTTTATTACATTTTCACTAATTACTGATTTAAGTGAATCTTTAGAACCATTTCAAATACCTGATAAATATTTTTTGTTAAATTCTGCCTTTAAAACATTGAAATTTGAAGTTTTTGGGAATTAAGAAAATTAAAAATTATTCTTGTTACACTTACATATACATGTGTGTACAGAAGGGTGGTAACAAGAAATTAATTTTGGATATTCCATCGGGACACCCCCCGAAAAATGTGCCAATAGGCTAGAAAATGCGATTGACAAAGTTTCAGCCCAATCGGATAACGCTAACACGTGCCTCATTGAGGATGAATTTGGGAAAAACAGCGATTTTTCACTAAAATTCGTATTTCTTTGTCCTTAAAACCGAAATTATTCATTCTGGGAACTTGACTTAAATATTATTTTATAGGAAATTTTATTCTTATTAATTTTAATCTTAATAATTTTGTTCCTTACACCAATAGATTTAGAAATATTTAGCATTTATCAGGCCACATCTCACAGTGTCCTGAATTTATATAACGAGTGGCCATAAATAAAAGGAGTTATTGTAAAGAGTTGAAATTTGGCACACATATTAAGGTTAATACAATATAATCAAATTTAAAATTTCAAAAATTTCGGAGCAAGGATTCGTGTCCTTCCCATGTCCTTCCCTGAAATGCTAAATATCTCTTAATCTATTGGTATAAGGAGCAAAATTATTAATATCAAAATTAATAAGAATAAAATTTCCTATAAAATAAGACTTGAGTCAAGTTCCTAGAATGAATGGTTTCGGTTGTAAGGACAAATAAATACGAATTTTAGTGAAAAATCGCTGTTTTTCCCAAATTCATCCTCAATGAGGCACGTGTTAGCGTTATCCGATTGTGCTGAATTTTTGTCAATCGCATTTCCTAGCCTATTGGCACATTTTAGGGGGTGCACCGAAAAAATTTACCATGTACCTTGTAGCTACCCTACTGTACTGGTATGTATTTGTTTTAGTTTGCAACAAGAATTATAAATATTATTATTTTTTTTAATTTGCATTGTTACATTTTTTACTGGGCGGTAGTCGTTTCAAGTTAGTTTTAGTCAAACATAAATGAATTCAGTAGTATATCTATAAAATAAGATACATTATTCTTGAATTATTTTATTAACAATAATTCTTGTGCATTAAGCATAAAATAGAAGTGAAAAAAAAAACAAAACAGATTACAGTTTTTAATATATTAATGCTTTAAATAAAAAAAAATATAGTTTTCCTCAGCTGCCCCTAAACATATGCATACTAAAAGCATACACATACATACATACTCACTCACATACAATGCTGTAATTATTTGTCCCCTTTAGACCTCAATGACGTGTCCGTCTGTTTTAAAATGAATATGAATTCCTTTACATTTCAACTGTACACTGCTACAAGACAATTTCAAGTGATTACATGTTAAAAAGTTTTACTTTTCACATGCTGCAAAAGCAACTCCACTGGCAGAGGTGCCGAGCTTCTTTAAAGTTTTCTCACCTCGTTGGTTATTTAACGCAAATTAAAATAATTTGCGGTTCCGTTTAGTTGCAAGAAACAGGCTTTATTAAGGAAGTTACTTCAGTTGACTCTAAGCCATCGGATACGACATGCACACACTCACTTTACTCGATTAACTTTAAACGTAAAAACTAAAAGCAAAAAAAAAAAAGAAATACCTTCACACACACACACATAGTTGTGAGCAAAAAAAGAATAAAAACTAAAAAGACTTGTTATGAAAATTACTTGATACAATTGTCTTGTAAAGTCGAAATATTTTTGTAAAACAATCAAATTGTAATAAGACGAGAGGCAGAGGACAATAAACATCATTATAATGTGATCACGAAGATAACGATAGCAGGACAGTGGTAAAAAACTTTTTTAAAGTAAAACTTATTTACTTCTTTTTCTTAACGCCAAAAACATTTCTACAACAGCGCATTGCCATTTTTTTAGGTGTCATATGAATGATTAATTTTCTTTTAATTATGATTGTTTATGCAAAGAATATAAAATCTAGTTGAATATTTTAAACACAGAACACTTTTACATCTACACTCTAAAACACTTTTGTTGAAAATAAGGCAACACTTTACCTAAAATTGAACTTTTTATTGATTTTTAAACAAAAAATGTTAAAATGTTAAATTTTTCTTCCTTCGGAAGGAATATGTTTAATTTTTAATATACTTCTTTTAATAAAAATGCATAATATGTATGTGATTAATTATTTTATTAGAACAAAAAAACTTATAAAATCTCTTTGAAATCAGGCAAAATAAACAATTAGGCTTAAAATAATTTTACCAACTACGGATATCCTATAAATTCTCTTTCCTCATTATTTATTTCATCATCAAGCGTGCAACCAAACTGTTGATATTAAAAACAAACATATTTAAGAGACTTCAAGCCTTAGGTTTAATATAAACATTTCATACCTTGTATTCTTTAGGGATCTAAATATCTTTCTCCTCTAACAATTTGCTTATCGCCTTTAATAGCGTCCTGCTGAAGGCCAGAAAAAGTATTTATTTTATTGCCAGATACATTAAAAGATTTTCTTTAATACCAGCTCTTCAAATTTTACACACTAATATTTTTTTATAATTTTACAATATGAAAAACACAAATAATTTTTGTATAATGACACACGAAAAATATGACGCGCTTCTATTGAAATGTATATATTTTTCTGCTTGTTCTTCTTTTCTGTTGCTTTAAGACAAATCTGCCTTATATTTAACATTTTGATGTTATTTAGAAATATTTGGCTACATTTGTTTGCAAATTTTTTAAAAAATAAACTCTTTTAACAGTAAATTTGTATTTTTGCATGAAATTGGACAACTTATGTTTTTTTGTTACAAATAACTACAAAATCGATATAATTTTAGACAACAGGAATTTAGACAAAACATGATCCTTAATTTTAACCAATATTTTAGAGTGTACATATGTACATGTTCTGTTATTTTTCTCAACGTTTAAAATTGTTCATACATTTTGAGTAACATTTTTTGACAATATTGTAAAATCTGACAACCGTTTAAACAGAGTATAATACCCAAGACAGTGGCAGTCGTAGTTTTTTACTTTTATTTTAGGCGTTTTTGTATTACTAAAATTCAAATTCAAACCATGTTCAGTATTTTTTGGATAAAAATGAAAAACTGCGTTTATTTTAACCAACATATGGACAGATGAACATTGCCAAGCAGACTCTCCGTTATGAAGGTATTTTAAATAAGAGAATATTGTAAAAATTACAATTTCCACTTACTAGTGAAGGGTATATAAGTATGTTATCTTCTTCTATATTTATTGCCACTGTACATCATTAGCAGCACGCATGTGCGGCCTGCATATATGACAAAAAACATTTTCATGTTTTGCTGTCATTTTTTTCTCAAGAGAAAAAAAACGCAAAACAGAAAAAAACTCTTTAAAATATGTGTTGTTTTTTTTAAAGTTATTAATTGAATCGTAATACCGCTTCCACAGAAAATTTACTTATATTCACGCACATCCACAGAAACTCATATTCATTCAAACAACAAAATTTGAAACATGCAAATTTTATCCAATTGCATAAAAAAATGATTATTACTGTTGTTGCAATTTTGCAACACTGTATTATGACAGGTGGCAACACTTGTTTTGTTCGACAAATTTTTCCGTTTGTTCGCTTCCACAATCAAAAGAAATTTTCGCGCCAATGACTAAAACTTGAAGGAAGTATGTTTGTATGTGAAAACACACAAATGCATCAGCTTAACATGGGGAGCTTGGAAATTATTAAGTCTTATAAAATTATGAATTAAAGTCTTTGAATTATACCCTTCACCAGAGGTGATAAGGGTATATATAAGTTTGTCATTCCGTTTGTAATTTCTACAATATTCATTTGCGACCCCATAAAGTATATATATTCTGAATCCTTATAGATAGGGAAGTCGATTGAGCCATGTCCGTCTGTCTGTCTGTCTGTCTGTCCGTCTGTCTGTCTGTCTGTCTGTCCGTCTGTCTGTCTGTCCGTCTGTTGAAATCAAGTTTTCTCAGCACTCCGATGTTGCACGGACGCGTAAGTAGTATCAAACAAACAGAAATTCTCCTAAGATGTTTTCTATTGAAAACCAGTAAAATCGCTCAATAACTGACCGAGATATAAGCCAAAAAAGACGACTACCTTCTGTTGAAATCGAGTTTTCTCAGCCTCCCGATGTTGTACGGACGCGTTATTGGTATCAAACGATCTGAAATTAGACAAACCTTTTAAAAATAAAAAAAAATTTCGAGATATAAGAAAAAAAATGTTTTCGAGATATTGGCAAAAAAAAATTTGTTTTTAACGTAAATACACGTAGTGAAGGGTATATAAGATTTGGCATAGCCAAATATAGCGCTCTTACTTGTTTTTATATATACCGGGAGAGAGCAAGAGAAGAGGGTATTTATTAATACGTGTATAGTGTATCAGTTGATAAGATATAGATTATTATTAATACCACCAGGTTCACTGAGGTGTACTGAATTAGGTGTCATATGTAAATATGCAGATGTTGTTGTTCTTGTAGAATGTGTTAATAACAAAAAAAAAACAAGTTTTCAGAAATTACTTACATATGTAAATACGTAAAGAGAATTTCATATCGGAAAATTTAAACGTATTTTTCGTTCGGATTCGATTACTCCTACAGCATAGAAGATTTTTGAAAAGAATAAAAAAAAATGTTATTGGAAAAAGAAATAAAAAGAAACTTCGCAAAAGCGTTATCTAAAGCAAAATTTTAATTTGAAACTATTTGAAATTTTAAATTATTTGGATTTATTTAAAAAACTATGCATCTTAAGGTCCACAACATAAAAATCCAACACAATATGATCAGATGTGAAGTTTATTAAAGAGATAAGAAATCCTTATAATAACAGGTTTTTTGCGTTTTTTTTCTGCCGCACATACGCCAATGAGTGGTATTTCTTATATTCTCAAGAGGGTTACGGATTGCGGAATTTGTATTGAGACCCTTTAATGACTCTTTATGTATATGTTTCAGTTAATGTGGCTGCTTGTCAAATATTGACTGGACACGACCAAAGTAAAATCAAAATCAAATTTCAAGCGTTTTTGATTAAAAATATTGCTAAATCCTTTACTATAGGTGAGAAAATTACATTTTCTGTGCAAGTAATAAAAGTAAAGCAGAAATAGATATATAATATAATGACGCTTTCCGCGAATTCCGAAATATTATGACCCAAGAGTAAATAATCACTACTATATTTTCCAAAATATAAAAAAATTATATCTTATTATACAAGGAAGATAACAGGCAAATGACATCTAACATTTTGTAACTCAAACCAAAACAATAATGACTCTTGTTTTGTTTTCTGAAAGGTGTATTATTTTGGTTACAAAGTTTCTTTAAAATGTAAGAGTTAAAGTCAACCTTAGATTTATTTTATTTGTATTATTATGGTGGAAAAATTATCTCTGTACTAAAGTAATTTTAATATAATATTTTAAAAGAATTTATTAGTTAAAAAAGAGCATGATGGCAATGATACTTGTATGAAATATTAGTTTTTTTCTTTATATCTCTATTATTTCATCAAAACGATTGTGAAAAAACAAAAAAAGGAATATAAAACTTTATGTTTTAACTTTTGCTTTAAAAAAACAAAAAACCAAATCCTCATTTCACTATAATTATACATGTTGATAATCAAACAATAGAAAAACATCAACCTATTTTTTATTTTCACAACAATTTTAACTCCTTTGTAAGTGAAAATTACTGAAATAAAAATATATATGAATGTATGTATGTATATTAAAGCAAAATGTTGTCAATTCACAAGAAAACATAATAAAACAATAATAATGGGAATATTAAAACAAAAAGATGTATGTTTGCTTGTACATTTGCTTTGCTGTTGGTGGTATTGGTGACAATAAATGAAAAGTTGTTAACTGCTCGTAACATGCAAATTCCACATTAGTTAGAGTTTTTTTTCTTTCCAACATTTTCTTTTAGTAACAATAACAATCAAACATTGTAAAGAATTATACACTGACTGTCATACAGGAATATTCGAAATATATAACCCTCTGATCCGACCAGGTTCTTTCCTGCGACTAAAAACCAACATACAAATGTATTAAATTAAAAAAAAATAACATAAAAAGTATCCTGCTGCGAGTCATAAACAAATAAACACATTTAACCCTTTTTTATGTGTTTGTTTACAAATGTGAACCACTACTAATAAAGCTCTATTTGCCTTCTTTTCCTCGTATAGTGGTGGTGTGTTCGGCAGGTTGATTATATGTAAATAAAAAATAAACAAAAGAAAAAAACTAAAAAACAAAAATATCAACACATCATTATATGAAAACGCATGCCACCATACACATGTGTAGGGTTTTTTTTCTCATATACATAACACACATATTCAATTTTGCTATTCAGTGATACTTAATTTATAAACGGAACTCTTCTTAAGGTCATTTAACAGTTTGAACTTTGCCATTATTGAAGCAGTTGAGCGAAATTCATATACATATCGTCGGTCTCAGGTACAAAGGCCCTAACTCGCATTTTTTTCGAAATTGATTTTTTTTAGTGATATCAATACATTTCACACAAATACACCTTGTCACAAAAAATTAGTGCAATATTTTCAAAAACAGCTTTACAAGCAATTATATAAAAAATAATTAACATGTTGATATATGTAGGTATACAGTTTTTATTTTGTTTTTGCCTTCTCCTGCAAAATTACAATTATGTGAGTTAGGGCATTTCTACCTGAGACCAACGATATGTATAAATTTTTGCGCCTGAAAAAATTGTTTTTTTTTTTTATAAATTCTATTAGTTTTAAGATCAATATATAAGTATATTGATAATATAATCTCTATGTACATATGTTTGACATACATAAAGCTTATTCTAAGAGGAACTACCAAACTTTAACAGAAGATGGCGGCCATATTGTTAAAGCTACATCTGTTGAATTGGCTGTCATTTATTCAGTCTGATTTGCTAAATCACCATAATATAGCAACAACATGTGCAAATGATAAAGTGGTTCTATCAAAACCGGTGTATTGTTCTGGCAACGTTCCGCGCGCTTCGTATCAAAACATTTTTCAAAGGTGAGACCTATTTCTGGATAAATGGTTATGTGAACAAACAAAATTGTCGAATTTGGTACGATACTAATCGATATGAGATCCAAGTTGCGGCGTCATCGAGAACAACGTTAGCCAGGTCATCACAGTCAAAGCCAAGCGCTATAGGTCGATGATAACCGACTTCATGCCACATTGGACGTTCTGCACGAGTAGTTTGAGGGCATGGCCATCTCACGTGTAAGCCATAAACTACAACGGCCCCAAAATCCAACATAATTCATGTCAATGAAAATTGAACGTTTCGGATTCACGGCACCCAGCGAAGCCGCGGCGGTAATTTGCACGACATCGATAGTCCTTTTAAACAAATACAAAATTTTGATGATATCTGAAATTTTACTTTATTTTAATTGGAAGATAGAAATGAAAGACCCTTTACAAGCAAAGGTTTAGAGGTTTATCGCGGCATGTAAAAACATTTTTGTGGAAAATAAGACGATAAAATAAGATAAGAAGTCATATGTTAAATATTTTTTTTATATAAAAGGACATTTAACAAAGTTTTTCAAAAAACTTTAACGTCACTGAAAACAAGTTTTTACCTTCTACACAATTCGACACCTGCTAAGAACCTCTGAATTAACTTACCTTCCTACATATTATTTCTTTTTGTTATAATCTTTTGGTAAAAAAATATTCTTTCTAGACTCAAAAACTTTAATTGTAATAAACAAAAAACATCAATTAAATATTGTAACTTACAACGTTTAAATGTGTTTTATTGCTTTACTTTTTTGCTCTCAGGATTTTAGCATAGAAAATATGTTTTGTTTAAATATCTACATTTGTACGTTAGAATGTATGTACGTATATATGTACAAAATATAACTGTAATAAGGTGTTTGTGTTGGCAATTGTTGTCAGTCACGAATAAAGGCTTCTTTTAAATGCTTTATTTTTTTACACTTTAGAAAGCAAAATCACTCTCCTTCAACACTTGCGGCAGAGTTTTTGAAACGTTGCCTAGATAGTTTTGGCAGTTAATTGAACGAATGTTTTTTAATCAAATTGGTTTTTTAGTGCTGACAGAAAATTAAATCAAACAAAATTCTTATAAACAAAACAAATATTGATAAATTAAAACGTATTAAGCTTAAGGTTTGTTTTTATATACATTAAAATAGTTCTTATTTCCATTTAATGTTAAAAAAAATTCACGATTCTACACGATTTCGTCTGTTATTGGTTTTAGATTTATTTTCTCAAACTGACCATTGCTCGACTAAGGGACTGGAAATGTGGCTCATCATATAAAAGATTTGCTAAAATAAGTAAAAAAGTTTTGGTTTTATTGTAACTGTATGTACTTATATACATATGTATGTATGTATGTATAAAGGATTTAAATTGTTATTTTTATTAATTTAGTTTTTAAAATTTCAATTTATTAGCCTCTAACTTAATTGTCATGTTTTCTGGCTAATCATGACTAGAAATATGTACAGGTGACCCCCTTGATATTACGACCATCATAATAAATTATAATATATAATAAAGTTATTATATTAATTTAAAACTAAATATATTTTTTTTAATGTTAATAATAATTTTGTTATAAATGTTTCTAAAAATAGGGTTTCGCATAACGAACGTTTTGGGTACACATCTATGTGTTTTTAATACAAACTTATACTAATAAGGATCTCGTTTTACAAATATTTTTAATCTCTGGAACGTATCTATTTATTTTCAGTAGAAAATAAATATAAATCCGAATATTCGATATACGTCCACTTCCACAGAACGTATCCTATTCGTAAGCCGGTGTTCACCAGTACATACATATTATATATCATATTTACATACATACCTATATATATATGTATGTGTGTATGTATAGAACATATACTAAAAATATACCCAGTCATTGTCCTCATCTCTGTGGCTAACTAACTCTACTTATCCCCTGCAATATGTTTATCTCGTTTATAACATTTGGAGCGCGTCGCATAAAAGCAATGAATATGACGACCATCGTCTGTCTACATACTCCTCCTACTTCAAACACTTCAAGTGTTTACAAAAGTGTTAAACAATACTTTATGTACTGATAGCCAGACGGACGTACTATACTTTTAGACAAGACAAATTAATCGCCGCTATCAATTCCACAATAAGCTTTCAACTGATAGCGATCTTTTATAAAAAATGTTTTTTCTCCAAGAAAATTGATGATAAAGCTACAACATCATCAGCATGACACTCGCCACAATGTTTTACTCGTTTTAGAGATTTGAAATTATTGGGTAAATATTTTCTGCGTTGTCATGGAACTCTTTTAAGGTTTTCTGATCGTTTTTGTTCATTTTCGATAATTATTGCCACATTTTTTGTGTTGTACGTTAGAATTAAAAAAAAACAACCGCTTGATTGTATTTGTTTTTCTTTGTAAAATGCCTGTTTGTCTACTTAGGGAATCAATTAGCTGGAATATACTTACATACATACATGAGTAGTTATACCTGTCCGACATGTACATACATATGTAGGTACTTATTTGGAGAGACAATGATGATTATAAATGGGGAGTGTATTGATGGATAGTACACTTACAGAAAATCGTCTGTGAATATATCATAAATAAATAAATTTAAAAAAAATCATTGTCATGGTGTTTGAAATTGACAGCTCTCATAAAACCGAATTAGTACTTAAAAAAAGAATTCAAATCAAAATCGATAAGAATATATTTCCGCTATTTCTATAAAATAAGCGACAGCAATTTGTAAGAATTCTAAAGTGTTTTCCTTTTTTTATACCCTTCACACACACACATGTGGTG